>WSFP011559230.1:0-11080 GCA_009831015.1 Picea engelmannii
CTCCATCTTCCATCCTAAGATGATACAACTTCTTTCAAAGAAACAACTTGTTTACCAGGGACTTTGATTGATACAAATTCCCTAACTTATCCCATAGTTCCTTGGCTGTAGATTCTCCTGAGACATTCAACAACACCGAATCTACCAGGCATAGTCGAATAGTACTCCTTGCTCTTCTATCCAACTTGTCCCAATCTTCCTTCAACATATCAGTAGCTGGTGTACTAGTAGTTTGTGTACTAGTAGGTTGTGTACCAATAGCCTGTGTGCTCGTAGACGGTGTACCAGTATCCACAACGATCCATTGTTCTTTGTCTACAAGAAGGTCCTCCATCTTGAGCTTCCATAGCTCAAGTTTTTACCATTGAACTTCTCTATCTCGATTCTAGACGAGCTTTCCATTCCTCTTTATTTACTCAAATCTCCACTGCAAAATCTCCCACTAAACCTAGGTTTATCACAGACCCAAGATAAACTTGATCTATCAAGACCGAGCCAAACCCTCAACAACAAAGGCATCCCTCTGAAGCCAAAAACGAGCTCTAATACCACATGTAAGTTTTAAACATGTGAAGTAAAGCAATGCATATAGATTCTTAAGCAATACAAAAATTAATCAATGGCTCATACACAGAGTACACATAGATTTTATACCGGAAACCCTCAACTGGGAAAACCTTTCTTATTTTCATTATATCGAATTTCACCATTCACCATACAATATATACAATGTTTTTAGGTATTTCATAGATACCAAAACCCTAATCCCTTAATCCAGGATTAATTTACAAATCCGCTAAAAATAGCAAAAAACCACCCACATATGCAGTTGTTGTATCTGACGCATCCACAAACACACACATGCAAAGAATATAACACATACCCAACACCAAGTAGTGCAACTTCTAGAGAAAGGCAAGCAACTCACCGAGGTTCAGATTCAACAAATGCTTCCCCATATCCCACGAGAACTCAACACAATGGAGACCATTACTTCCTAAGGAGGGAGGACTGATCCAGATGGATATTGGTGGCCACCCACCTATTCCACTGGTTCAAAGAACAATTTTCCATTTTGGCATTTTTTTTACAGTTTTTTGAGTCCCAAAATTCTAGATTTGTTTTGGACTTCTTTGGGAGAAATCTGGTTGGGAGTCAAACAAACAATATCCATGGAGGGTAACTGGTAATATTAAGAAATTTATTATTATGATGCTTATATGATATTGATATACATGATATGTGTGTGATTATTTCATGTGTAGGATACATGGAAAGCCTTGCCAACTTGTCAACACATGGGTGTGGTCCATAACCAGTAAGTCCTTAATGGAGGCGTGGAGTCTCTGTTTGCAAAATATATGGATTGTTATGATTGGGGCATGCAAACTAGGGGTATACATCTTGACTCCCCAGTCGATATACCTTTGAGACTCATAACTAATCCATGTAAGTCGAAGGGACCTTAGGGATGATTTAGTTCAGATTTCAAAGTAGCCACTTTGAAGGGGATTTTGTATATATTAAATTTTTAATTAAAACAAGAATTATTTATTTAAAAAAATATAATAATTAAGAAAAAAGGTGGCAATGACACCTCAAGGGGGATGACGAATAATAAGGATTAAATAAATAAAATAAAAGGGAAAAAATCATATTTTTTCATGAAGGGGGTGAGGTGGCTAGCCTCATTGGGTTTATAAATAGAGGTGAAAATCCATGGTATAGGGGGTAACTTGGAGAGTACATAAATATTGCATAAATTATGTCAGAATGAATAACTTATTTGAATGATAAATGGGATCTGGAAGGAAACTAGAATTACTAATCTAGATGTTTACCGGTGATGGTAAAATCCATCCTGAGTACATTGTACAACCAAAATTGGTTATGAGCCCACACAACTTGGGGGTGTTAGAGAAATAATTTTCCTTGAGTATGGATGGGAGAAAATCAGTTGGCACCATGAGAGTTGGAAATGGAAAGGGAATTTTAGTTGATGGATGGAGCATTTTGAAAATTGAGGAAACTACCTACCATCCAAGTACAATTTCATTGGTATTCAAATTGTAATTTATTTATTAATTTTGGTTTTGTAGACATTTGGTTACATTTGGATTTATGGTGTCACTAACCTGGTATTGGTATGATAAACTTATGCCACTGTGGGTATATTGATTACCTTGATCTCTCGTGAATATGGCCAGTGGGTGAATAATTGTGATGGGTTTGGTGTGTAGAGTTTTTTGGAATTTTTATGAGCATTTAAAACCATGTCTTTTAGTGATACAATTATGCATGAGTGGTATGAATTCCTTCTTCCTTAGCCCATATTCTTAACAATCGTAGTACTTGTTCAATTGAAGAAAATCAATCTTGTTAGGATGTCTTATCATAGGCAGGAAATGTTGCAATAATAACATATTAGAAGGGTTAGAGAGGGAAGTCTCAACCCAAATATCTCTATCCCTCATCATGAGAATTTTGATAGAAAATATCCATTCTTACTATGCCAACGTGGTATCCTAAGGGATGCTTAATGGTGGGAAATAAATTTCAATGTTTTTCTGACTGGTTGTTGTGTTTATATTGTCTTTCTTTCTTATATGGTTTGTCTTTGTCTACGAGAATTTGGTATAGAAAACATTGTGGCTATTATTCCCGTCTCCTTCTTGGCATACAGAGTGATGGTTTCAGAAACGAGACTCTTTGGCATATGAAAATATTACTTAAATAGAAAGGCACTATATTTATGAAATAATGATCCATTGATGCACACACATAAGCGAGAAGGGATGGGTAAAAATGTTTGGAAAGAAACCATATGGATAAATATGAGATAAATGTGATATTTAAACATGGAAACCCCAATTCCCAGGGTTTCCATTCACACACATCCAAAGATTATCCATAGGAATAATTTTTACTACAAATTTATCTCATCAAATTTCTGTAACAACACACTTAATGATTCCCCTTATTTGTTCAATAGCAAGTTTGAGGGCATATCGAAACTCTTATTTTTCGTGTTTCAGTTAATTTCATTCATAGGTACATCATAGGTTCAAGGGTTGAAACTCTTTCTTTCTACATAGTTTTCTTTGATAATTTTTCATTTCTCTTGCGAGAGAGGTTTGAATCCTATTGTACAGTGGCTTTATACTTGCATAGTATTAATATTTTCTATCTTGCATCATAAAATTATACTAGTCATATATTTATTTTGAATTTCAAATGGCTACTTCCGATACTACATCATCCAATCCTATGTCTGTCATGGATAATTTTAGTTGAATCTATGTCTCTTGAAGTTTGATGGTCTTCATATTGGCCACACATTCATCAAGAGGAAATATTTTTCATATTTTAGATTCAAAGGTTTAAACAAAGTTAACATCGCTATTGAAACACATGTCTCCCACTCTTACGGAGAGACAATGGAACCTTATATCCAATTCTATGTGTTTTAGAAGCATTTCAAGCCAAGATATGATTTTGGAAGCATTTGAATGCCAAAGATAAATTGGTCCCCTTAGAGTAGAACCACAAATAATATAGGGCATAATATCTAAGTTTGAATCCTAAAGTTGTATCAATTTTCTTCTAAGAAAATCACAACCCTTTGAGGGCATACTTTCTAAGTCTATATATTAAATATAAACTAGTTTTCACGAAGGCATATTATATCACATTGAGGGAATGATTTCTTAGTTTATAATACATGTTTAAAATGATTCCCACAATGGTAAACTACATCCCTCTAGGGACACTTTTAGTTTGCATCTTATGAAAAATAATTCTTGTAACATGAACATAGTTATGCTATGGGAAGTTTGATGGACATGAATTATATAAATTTCAATTGATGGTATAACTCAATTTTATCAATATTTTTGATAGCATTCATTCAAAAGTACAAGAAAAATGATTTATGATGGAAATATCATATTGGAATTAATGTCAACATAAAGACAAGAAGTACCATAGTGGAGTATGACATGGAATTGCAGTAAAAGCTACAAAAATACATGGGATTGCTTGGTTGAGTGATTTGAAAGAATGAAAGAATGAAAATAAAAGAATGAGACAATTTAAATTACTACATTGGTCAAGTCGAGTTGTCTTGGTGAATGTATATTCTGTTGAGATAAGATCATGATGAACATAATGAATATTGACGAGTCACCCTCTTGAATACTTTACCGTGCACTATCATTTTAGAGTGTAGTCGAAGGAAATTTGTTGATGCAACATTGAGAACCCTTGAGTCTATCAGATCAACACGGTAGTCGATATTTCATCGCAAGTTTTGGTCATCATTTTTTCGAGGCCAAAGTTGGACGACCCTTCAAACTCAAATAATTTCCAGCAGCCACCAATGGTTAGATCCACTCAGGCAATCAATTGTTGAATAAATTGTCATTGATTTCAAAGGTTAGTAAGTGATCAAATATATGTCAAAGGTTAGTAAGTGATTAAATATAAATGTGACCTTGGTATTACTTTAATAAATACAAAAGTGGAAAATTTAAGTGGAAACTAAATTTACGCAAAAATGGAAATGAAAGTGGACTAAATATAAATATTACTTTAATAAATAACAAAAGTTGAAAAGTTAGGTGGAAGTGGAGTTTACGTAAAAGAGGAGTAAATATGAAAGTGGAATAAAGAAAAAGGTAAACGTGAAATTGGATTAATGAAAAAAGGTAAAAGTGAAAGTGAAGTTAAAGAAAAAGGGAAAAAGTGAAAGATCACATGGCATGTGCACATGGTATTTGCAAACCATGGTGGTATTTAGCTATGGTAAGGTACACAATGAATTAAATCATGATAGTCAAAATCTATTGACCCAATTGTAAACGTGACTATATGATTTAAAAGGCACAATGGTTCATTGACATTTTATTAATTAAAATAGTATGATTGATATCTTATATTGAAAAGGCACATACTTATAATGCAAAGATACATTCCTATATTGAAGAGGTGTAATTGTTCAGTTGTACATGACCATTAGAAGACTATATAAACAAAAAATCTTGTTGAAAGAGAGTGTGTCTCTGTGCTTGAAATATGAATATCAATAACATAGTCAGAGGCCAAGAAAGTAAATGAATATATGCATCAAAATCCAAAGAATACTATGACGATTTGAAGATTGAAGTACTTATCATAAAAAGGGAGGTTGGGTGGTGCTAGGGCAGGTTGGAGCCTGCAAAGGAGGTTGTAGCCTCCTTCCAGTTGAAGCTGGTAAACCAAGGTGTTGCAACATCTTTTCAGTTATATTTGAAGAAACTAGGGAGTTGGTGCTTCCCTCCAGTCGGTGCTGGTAAAATCTAGGGGGTTGCAACCTCCTTCTAGTTGCTGCTAGTAAAACATGGAATTGGTGTTTCCTTTGAGTTGGAGCTCATAAATTAAATGTAATCTTTAATGAAAATAAGAAGAACATTTGTGAAACTGGGTTTTCCATGTTTAAATTATGTGTACTATACCTTTTTTGTTGATCATTTGTTTTTATTTGATAAAATTATTAATTAAGTGGTTTTAAATTGTTGAAAAAGGATAACACTGATTCACCCTCCCCTCTCAATATTAAACAATATTCCAACAATTTATTGTAGATTTGGATATTAACTTTGTTATTTGAGTCTTGTGGATTTGTATTTTATATTTTCCATGCTTTGTTCATGCCCCTCATCAAAATATAAAGTTTCCCATGCATTCTTTTTTTGGAAGAAGCAAGAAGAATCCATCCTTTGAAAAAAATGCCATTCTTTGATGCTAAGAAAATCCATATGGAAAATAGGTATCCATAGATATACAATGTGATTAATCAATTACCTTATCATGATTATTCTATGTGTAGCCTAAATAGCTTGGGAAATAATGTTCAAGCGAGGACATTATGGTTTATTCTACATCTGAGTTGAAATTTATTGGTTCATGATAAAGCGATGACCATGCTAATATTGGAAATCTACCCATTCCATTTCTATGTATGAATAATTTTAGAATTAAGAAACATAATCTTAATAAACAATTTGTAGTTGCCTCTTGAGCTTAACGTTATCTAGTTGCAAATGCCTTTAAAAATCCTATTAGATGGGATCCATGAAATCATATTGTTTTTTAGTTTTTGACAAATGGCAATGATAGACAAAGATTGCTAAATTCTTGTTGCTTATGCTTTTTATTACTGACATGATAGTCATGAGTGTAGAATTGAGTTCTTCTGGTGACGACCTTGAGTAATCTTGAATGTAAGTTGTAGTGAGCTCTCTTGTGAATGACTTGGTATCTTGGATATGATATTGTACGAGTTATTTTAAATAAAAGAAATGGCAATTTTTTCTTGAGTAAAACACAAGTTATATGTTCTTGGTAGCCAATTTTGAATTTTGGGCATTTTCCAAAGAATGCAAAACAATGTGGGGAATTACTGGGTTGATGCTAAGTGTTTGTAAAATGTCTCTACTGTGATTTGGAAATAAGATAAATTGCATCCTTAGGAATATTTCCTTCATTCCTCTAATGCATGTTATATTGGTTATCAACTTCATTTTGTGTTCAAAGTGAGTACATGTATATGATATTTGATGGAAAAACATTGTTTCTCATAAACAAAATTTTGGCATTATGCATAAAATTACCCTGGGAAAATATCTAATGGTTTTGTTACGTGCATGCTATGAAAACAAATGGTTGTCATATAAATGAAGAATTAGAGTGATCCTTACATATGTTAATTGTTGTATAAATTATATTGTTTTACATTATAATGTTTGAAGCTTATATGTGTTGGTGTTAATGAGAGTGCCAACAATGGCATCAATGGAAAAAATGGGCATCATTTCTTAAGAAGGTAAATTGAAATGAATTCTTGAATATGAATCACTTTTCTTTGTTGAACACGTTAATAAAATGTTATTACATTTCGTCTCTTTATGTTTTAAGTATGACATCTTGTCAATGAGTGAATTAGTGCCAGGTGGGCGTTACACTATGTTATTAGAGTATCGAAGCCAACTATGACAATATGGCCTATTGGACATTCATGCTTGCTAGTAGTTTGATGTTTGCATGTTTTTTATGAAATCATTATGTCAATGTCGTCAAGAGACAATAGAAAAACTAAAAATGTTTTCCTACCTTCCTTTGTAACTTTTGGTAAGGATGTTGGACAATTGGTTGTCATTGATGTCAACCCTTGGGGCATTCGAGATACCATGGAGTGTTGGTCAAGATTGATGGTGATTTAGTTTTCATTGATTTCAATAAGAGTGTTTGATGTCAACAAATGTGTTCGGTGCATTTTATGAATTCTACACAAATCCATGAAGGTGTGGTCATGATACTCGAAGTTGTTTGAGGAATAAGGACATGAAGGATAGTGAAAATGTAGGTAACACACTCATAGATGTATATTCCTCATTGTTCCATTTCTGATGATAGGTGGTACGCCATGTGGTTCCTTACGATTAGGGAGATATGCTCTCTTGAAGTTGGAAGTCCCAAAGAATGATCAAGAAGCCCCTAGTTGGTTACAAGTCATTAATGAAGGGGCAAAGTTGTTGCAATAGGAAATTTCAAGAAGCCCTAAGATCAAGGAGAGAGGTTACTATGAAAAAGTATATAAGCACCTCAAGGAGTCTATCATAAGGACACCCACACATACATTGCATATCTATATTGTGAGAATGTTATGGTCTAATATTTTGGTCTATTGGTGAATCTAACGACAAGTCTGAGGAAACGGAGAAAGTGTGAGGAAAGAGAAAAAGTTTCAGAGCTGGAGAGTGATAGGGTTTCTGTGTAACCCTAATTAGGTAGGCCCTTTGGGTCATCTTGAGGGTGTCATGTGAGGCATTCCCGCGAGTTTCCTAGGGCACGTTATGTGAAGCCCTATGTGACAGGCAATCTTTGTCCCACAAGGACAAGAAAAATTTGGGGAGAATGTTGGTAACAAGCTGCTTAAGGATGTGGAAAAGTTACAGGTCAGTATTATAGTACAACAGGTCAACTACATGTTACATGTATGCTTATTTGATTATCTCTTATGCTTGGTGATGGTATGTACATGATTGAGAGGCATGCCTTGTTGATGCATGGTAAGTCTTGGTGACATTGGTATGGTACATTGATTAGTAGTACATCTTGGCTGTATTGGTATATTGGTATCTGGTTTGGTTACATGGTGATGATGTTATATGCTTGAGGCTTATTCTTGGTATACTCTCGAAGCATTGGCACATGGTGTATGGTTGTCATTGATATTGATACATTGTTGAGGAATACACTTGGTACATGGTAGCACATGTATAAGATACATCTCTTGGTGATGTTGGTACTTGGTTGAGGTACACCATTGATAATAATTTCTTGCATATCCTATGGTATATGATTTATGAGATGATTGAGTGATATGGTATATGGTTGAGATACATTGTTGGTACATGGTATGGTATAGGTGTTGATGTACATGGTTGATACATGGTATGGTATAGGTTTGGTACTTTGTATACTGTTGATGTACATGGTTGATGGTTGAGGCATATGGTACAAGTTATGGTGCATGGTTGATGCACGATTTGGTACATGTGTTGATGTATGGTTGATGCACGATTTGACACCATTATGATGCATGGTTGATGCACATTTTGGTAAAGGTGTTGGTGCATGGTTGATGCACTTGTTCTGGTACACGGTTGATGATTCAATATAGTGATAGGTTTATGTGACAATTTGGATACAATGATAGGTTGATGTGACAGGTTGGATACAGTAGCATGTTGGATACAGTTACAGGTTGGCAGGTTACAGGTTGATGTGACAGTGGCAGTGTGGTAGTGACAATCTTTCTACATTTATAATTCAGGGCGACAGGACAGGGCAAGGAAAGGGGGTTGTAGCCTCCTTTTGGTTGGTGTCGGAGAACACAAGGAGTTGGAGCATACTTCAGGTTGGAGCATAAAAATCAGGGGGTTGTAGCCTCCTCCTGGTCAGAGCCAGAGAATTTAGGGAGTTGTAGCTTCCTTTAGGTTGGATCATGTAAATAGGGGGTCGCAGCCTCCTTCCAGTTGCAGCTGGAGAATTGGGAATTTGGTGCTTCCAGTGAATGTAGTCTTTGATATATAAGAAATAATTATGTGGTTTTCTCCCATTTGGGTTTCTGCGTAAATTCTGGTGTACCGTGTATTTGATGTGATGCTCTTATGTTTATATTCTCATGATATATTAAATGAAATAATAGATGATACATTGATGATTTACTATTGATAATATTGAAGTTTATATATTGTGGTTAAAAGTGGTAAAAGTGCTCATACTAATTCACCCTCCTCCTGCTCTCATTTTTCCAACAAAGGCCAATTACTGGGATGGTGTTAAGGACCTTAGAGGAATAATTGTAACTAATATTTAATCCAAAATGAGTGATGCAAATTGTTTCCCAATAAAGAGGAAAATCATGATTGAAGGATTCTACTTTATCCAAAGTCCTTGTTTTCTATTAGGGCCTAATATGGTCCAACCTTGAAGAATAGATTTTGGTCTTTTAATTCACCATGAAATAATTTCATGCTTGGGATGGTGTTAACCTCAGAGTGGAACTCGTAGTTATGTATCTTAGGCATATGTGAGAGTATGGATTATTTCTTGTAAGATTCTATTGAAACTACTTTTGTGAATGGTTAATATTGCTTGCATGAAACTTGTGGAAAGGTTGTGGTTGTTTTCAAAGGAAAATTTAGAACAAGTATGGATCTCTTATGATTTTTGAAACAAATTTTCTTGATGAAGCTTTAAATTTTTTGTTTTCTTGGTTTGAGATGGGGTAGCATGGATGCTACAAAAAGACGTTCCTTGTGTAATTTTAGTATAAACCAGAATTATTCCAATCTTATCTTCATTGTGAACCTACAATTAGCAAATGGATTCTAGATAAAGTATAGATACCATGTGAAGGGTTATATTTAAATTTCTCCTTTTTCATAAAATCAATGTGGTAATTTGTGGTAAACCATGTGGGTATAAATTCCAATTAATCTATACACTATGATGGTTGCAAATAGAGTTGGGGATTTTTCCTTTCATCCTCTAATTTAAAAAAAAAGTCAAGTTTGGGAAATATTTTGATTGTCCAAGCCTAGTAACTATGAGTGCAATGAGTGGTCTACTTAGCTCTCTATGAAATCCATTGGCATGGATAAACATCCATAAAATGTTTTTTGACTGTCCGATTTGTGAGGAATTTTCATGCCAATACGATCACATTTAACATGTCATTATGGATATCCTTTTGCTTTATGGGTTGTACCTTTGTATTTATGGAAAATAGATGCCATTTTGAAAGTTTTGAATTGTAATTGTATGCTTGAATATGCATTTGGTTCTTCTTCAACTTCAAAATTAATAGATGAAGCTAATAAGAAACTCTAGAGTTAAGTTTGGGCACACCAATTCTAGAGGGTGAATTGATACCCTAGTTATAACAAGTGTTGTCTTGGAACTATTGTATGGTAAGTCAATGGAATAGAAAACAACTTTGCCCAATTATTTTGGAATTTGTTTGTCTTTGTATTGATGTTGGGCAAATTGTTTTGAAAAGGCAAAGCATTTCTAGGTTGCATGTGTTCATCTTCCTTTGTGTTTGAACTCTACTGATTTTAGTGTAGCAAATTGTTCCCATAAAAGGAGCATTCTCCTCCCATAATTCATCTCATGACTAAATTTTTTTTGAATATTGATTGTGGCAAAGATAATTTACATTATTCTTTCTGTGCATTATTCATGATTGAAAACCAAAAGACTTGAAGAGGAAATTTTCAACAAGGTTGAGGAATCCCTAAATACCGATGACGTAAAATTAGAAATGCAATCCAAAATTGAAGAAGGATGTCACAATTTATAAATGGGGTGACATTGCAGCTTCAAAATGAGAAAGAAGAAAAGATTCAAGTGTTGGTTGTGGAGCTTTATTATCTTCCTGATTTATAGGTCTTGTTTCAACCATGTTTGGACCCCATTACCTAACGGGAGGTGGGGGGGGGGGATTCCCCCCCACTTCTCTCGTCAGGGGGGT
>WSFP011559231.1:0-11080 GCA_009831015.1 Picea engelmannii
GACTCATATGAATCAACTTCTTCATTCCTTAGTTCAAACCGCACTGTATCAGGATTATTCTCGGTTTGAACAACTTTCTTAGGCTCATATTTACCTCTGAATTCTCCGAAGAATACATATCGAGAGTACATTGTTCTCCTTAATGAAGGATCCTAGAGCGTATGTCCTTTCATTCCTTATGTATATCTGATGAAAACACATTTGAATTCCATCTTGTCCATCTTTCTCTTCTTTTGCTTGATAACATGCACAAATGCATCATAGCCAAATACTTTGATATGTGCCACCGAAGAATTCTTACCATACCATACCTCATTTGGAGACGTGTTGATTAGATCTGAAGAAGGAGACATATTTACCAAATATATTGCAGTCTCAACTACCTCCACCCAAAATTAGTGTGCGTGTCTAGCACCATTGAGCATGCTCCTTGCCTTATCCATCAATGTTCTGTTCATTATCTCGGAAACTCAGTTTTGTTGTGGGCTATATGGTGTGTTATTTTGGCATGATATTCCACACTACTTATAGAACTGATCAAATTCCTTTCCACAAAATTCACCACCATTGTCATTCCTCAATACGTTATTCCTCTTTTCTGTCTAGTTTTCCACAATATCTTTAAATTCCTTAAATCTCTCGAAAACCTATGATTTCTTCCTCAAGAAATATATCCATGTATTCCTAGAAAAATCATATATGAAGGAGACATAATACAAGGATCCACCAAGTGAAATCACTGTAATCGGGCCAAACACATCAATATGAACCATTTCTAGAATCACATTTTCCCTTATTGCTCTAGACGAGAACCTCACCCGACTTTGATTTCCATATATGAAATGTTCAAAAAAATCGAATTCTAAACCACGTTTAGGAAAACCTTCAACCATGCCTTTACTTTGAATAGATCAAAGTCATTTTTCTCCAATGTGTCCCATCCTCTCATGTCATAACCTGGTCGAGTTGATCTCAACATGTCTTGTCGAGTCGGTTTGAACCGACTTGGCTCGACTCAAGTTGATTTGAGTCGACAACGAGTAGGGTTGATTCACAGTCGAGTCAATTTGAGGAGTAACAATATTGTTTCATCCAGTTGAGTTGACATTCCCTAACAACTTGTATAGGGTACCAATCTGAACTCATCTCATTAAGACCATCACACCTCTGACCATTTTTCATGAATCCTTCTGAAATAGAGTATGCATACCTACATCACTCATATTGCTGACATATATCATGTTTCTTGCCAAACCCAGAATTTGTAGCACATATGGAAGGGTTCTTTTACTCCCATCATTCAGTATCATTTGAACTCTTCTCCATCTAACAATTCTGGCTATCAAGTCTTCCCCCAAGAATACATCACCCCCATCATATTGTTTATATTCAAATAACCATTCTTTATGTAGTATCATATGATAGGATGATCCTGAGTCGATAAACCAAACATCTTGATTCAACTATGTACTGGTCAACACCAGATACACATCACCTCCCTTATTTGAGGTCATCTTTCTCTCACTCGACTACTTCTCTTCGGATCCAACACTAACTTTTGTTTCCTTCGACATATAGTCATTTTTGTAATTCCCATCTTTATCACATTTCCATCATATTCGTGTCGGCTGAACTGGAGATTTGCATCTACCCTTTGACTTGAAATTTCTACCAGATAATATGGCTTTATCTCTGTCTATCGATCGACCTCTCACTACCAGAGAATCTTTGGTCGATCCTTCCATGTTCTTCCTTCTCATTTCTTCTGAGAACAGAGAAGAAACCACGTCCTCTAGTGCTAGTATGGTTGTATTACTCCCAATAGCCACGACTAAGCTATCCCAAGAGTCTAGAAAAGAACATAATAGGATGACACACTTCTCCTCACCAGTGATCTTAATATACATAGATGATAACGGGCTTAATACTGTGTTAAACAAATTTAAATTCTCAGTCATTGAACTTCCATCACTCATCCTCAGAAGATACAGTTTCTTTCTGAAAAACAACTTATTTACCAGATATTTTGACCAGTATAAGCTTCCCATCTTGTCCCATAGTTTCTTAGCTAAATATTCACCCGAGACATTCATCAGCACTGAATCTACAAGACAAATCCAAATCGTACTTCTTTCTCTTCTTTCAAGTTTATCCCATTCTTTCATTAACATTCTTGTCGATTGGGTACCTAGACAGACCATTGTCCATTGTTCTCGATCCACAAGAAGATATTCCATTTTAACCTTCCAAAGCTCAAAATTATGGCCATTGAATCTTTCTATCTCTATTCTGTAACTACTCTCCATTATTTACCACGATATTCAACACAATTTATGACTTACGAATCTTCCTATACCTAGGGTTTAGTTCTCATATTCAAGATTGGCAAATCAAGATCTAAAATACTCACCAAAGCATAGAACTTCTATGAACACTCACTTGTCAGGGAAAACCTATGCTCTTATACCATATGTCTGGAAATGTGGGACACTTCCACGCTAATCCTAGCAGAAGAGAAGAAGAATTTAATCAAGAATATAAATGACACAAGCAATCACATAGTACACTGAGATTTTACCCTGGAACCCTTAACCGGGAGAAATCAAAATTCCTTTAAGAATTATGCTCTTTTTTTTTCTTATTCAATAATAATAAAAGGTTACATGTCTAACCTTGGTACACACCTATTACACAATAGACAACATACCCTCTTTCCTACACAAGAACAACCATGTAGCCAAGTCAACTTACATATGCATGACTAGCAACCTACGATTTACCATGCATTAGCATTAAAACATTATCATTCTCACATTACCCTTTACAAAGTTGCAACATGGCTCTTTATAGAATTTAAAGCAGGAAAAACCCTAAATATTGGCACCCAAAAACGGTTACATATATGTGTATATCATTGGCTACAAATCCCGCAAATCTCGAGATTTTGTTATAGTCAAATTCCAAGTCAAGTTATCATTCGCCCTTCATTCGGTCTATAGTTAGTCGTCTCACACTCACACTTCGACCTCTTGTTGGTTGACTTTATCGTCGATATATTCGACTTCGACTTTGCATGGTCAACTTCCTCGACCTTCGACTTGTTGTCGATCCACCTCGACCTTCGACCGTCTGTTGATCTACCTTGACTCGACTTTCACCGCAAAAAATATAACAACCCAACATGTGTAAGGCATAGAAGAATATTATCTCCTTGCATATGGGGTTGTGGGAAGGCCAACTAGTAGTCAACTAGTAATTCGACTTGGATTCGACTATAACAGAATCCTGATATTCACAAGATTTGTAGCCAATGATTTAAATGGATCTATCACCATTTTTGGGTACCATTTCTTTAGGGTTTTTCCTATTGTAAATCCTATAAAGAGACGTTTTGTAAGGCCGTAAAGGATAATATTTAATCTTTAGATGATTAATGACTAATCTCCAAGATACTATAATTTAGGGGTTGTTGGTCATGCAGATGTAAGCTGAATTGGCTACATGGTTTTTCTTGTGGAAGCAAGAGGGTACGATGTCGATTGTCTCTTACATGTCAGTGACGTCCCCGACCACCAACCTCTATCGGGTAACACTACCTGAACCATTGTATCTTTATTTTTTTGCTGCTCTAATACCATTTTGTGACTTTATATGCATGCATATATATCTAATGAAAATTAAAATCTATAGCATTTTTTTCATACACTATTCATGCGAAAATAACATTAAAACATACAGACATTATACACAGTCAATTATAACAACATTATAACTTAATTTCAAGATATATCATATAGAGAACATATATTTGGTACTCATATTTTAACATAAGAACACCAACTGCGTGGAGACCTTCCATGAACCTCCCTACCTTAGACCACGCTGCTCATCACACTCAGTAGTGGGTCACCCCTGATCTCAGACTAAAATCCACTCGGGGAAAAGGAATCCTAGACCTAGGTTGGGGCTATGGGAAATTGCATTGTGCATATGGAAGGATTCTCTCCAAGAAGCCTACTTATTCCCACTACTCACGAGCTCTCATTCCCCACATGCCTGTCCCACCCTAGGAATATGCACCTTCATTGTTCCATAGTCCATAGGTTGCTCCACTTCCCTTCTAGGGCTTCAACAACTGACCAGATCAGGAGTTCATAGAGCTTCATAGATGGTACTTGACTCCCTCTAGGAGAAATCACTTCCCAACAAACTCTCTCACCTGAAGAGAGTTGCTCATAGGCCTGAAAACCTACTTCTTCGACCATGGTCTTGAAAGCCTGCCTCTTCAATCCACAACTACCAAAAATTAGGTAAGGAAAGGGAGCGACTCAACAATGTACAAAGGTTCACAAAAGTAGAAATGATAATGGTTACATACTTTCTCAATGCATTCGTGAACTGCACAAGGTATGGCCAACATGCCGAGGATGAACTCGTGGAAAACTAAATGGACATACTGGTTAGAATGTTGAGAGCGAGAAAAGAAAATGGTGAGAATGGTCATCCTGCAGAATCGTGAGAGAGATGCAATGGTGAGAGAGAACTCCTTAGGAAGGTGGTCATAACGGTTTGTGTCCCCAACAAAGGTGGAAATTCCCACATAAATATGCATGTGTCCTTGGTGACACTTGGATCTCCAAGGCACACTCTTCTCCACTTTGAGTATGTTCCTCTCCTAAAAGGAACTTAGAATAACTGGGTTTATTTTCCCAACTTTAGTACTTTTCAGGAATACATTATAATATTCCCTCAGGTTAAACCCTCAAGATTAGACCATCTTTCCTATCCTCTCAGCCCCATTCCTTTCCCTACCCAATGGAGCTTAGTCCCCCATAACTCTTTCTTCGTGGTCGATCTACACAAAATGATGTATATTATTAATAATCTGCATAATTACATATACAAAAATCAAGCCCACTGACCTTATCATCTAGGCTCTTCGGCCTAATAAACATGTAAGCCTACCAGCTTATAATTACTTGGATCACTAGCCTACAAACATCATTACATTTCACTGGGGCTCGACCTTGGGGTATTACAATCCCCTCCCTTTATTTTTGCACTTTCCTCAGTGCAACTCATTTACATAATATCAACAAGATTTTCAAAATCTTCAAAAATATGCAGGTATTCTACTTGCATAGCATCTTCATGCTTCCATGTTATGTCCTCGTGACTGTACTAGGTTCTTTGAAACTTTACAAACCCTATGGCTCGATTCTGGAGCTGCTTTCTTTTCCGGTCCAGTACACGCACCAGATGCACCTAAAAAGTGATTTCCTGCTCCACCTGAATGACATTCCAATCATTATCATGATTAGCATAAGGTACATATTTCTTAAGAAATGATGCATGAATTACATTATGTATAGACATGCATGCAAGCAATGCAAGCCTATATGCTACTGGACCAATCCTCTCTAGAATTTCAAATGGCCCACAATATTGAGCTACCAACTTTGAACAATTTCCCAAATTCAAGGAGCTTTTGTTGGCCTTCACGCTTAGGAATACATGATCCCCTACATTAAATTCCCTATGAGTTATGTTCTTATCAACATAATGTTTTTGCATGTCTTGGGAAGCCTTCAACTTCTTCTTAATCTTCAACATTTGTTCTTCCATTTCCTTGAGAAACTTTAGCCCAACCACTGCCCTATCAACTGGGTTGTCCCAGCTTAGTGGGGTGTTACACTTTCTTCCATAAAGTGCTTCAAACAGGCTCATCTTCAGTGATGCTTGATACCCATTGTTGTATGAAAACTCTACCAAGTGTAGATAATCTTCCCATTTATATGGTTTTTCCATCACATACATTATTAACATATCTTCTATCACTTGGTTCACCCTCTATGTGTTCCCATCAGAATCAGGATGATAAGCAGTGCTAAAGTTCAGGTTTGTTCTGAACCCTTTGAATAACCCCTTCCATAACTTTGATGTAAACTTTAGGTCTCTGTCAGACACAATTGTCTTGGGTATTCCATCCAAGCATGCTACTTCCCTCGTATAAATATCAACAACGTTAATTGCCTTATGAGTAGTCTTCATAGGAATGAAATGGGCATATTTAGTAATCTTGTCCACCACTACCATGATTGCATCATGTTGTTTGCTTGTTCTGGGCAATCCTATGATGAAATCCATTGTCACCACTTCCCATTTTCACTCAGGAATGGGTAATGGTTGTAATAACCTAGTTGGGTGTCTATGCTCAGCCTTGACCCTTTGACATTCCAAGAATTTAGCTATGTATTCATAAATCTCCCTCTTCATGTTGGGTCGATAATACTGGCTCTTGACTGTTGAAACAATTTTTTGATATCCTGCGTGTCCTGCATAAGGTACATTGTGCGTTTATTTTAAAATCACACTCCTCAATTCAAAAGAGTTGGGTAGATAAAATTTGTTTATGTACAAGAGGATTCCATCAATTCCCAATTCACAATCCTCAATTTTCTATTGCACTTTACCTTGCTGCAATTTTGTTACCAATTCCATGTACTACAAATCTTCTTTTGCAACTTCATAAATTCTGCATCCTTCTGATACATGCTAATGGATGTAGGATGCAGTTTATTCACTCTCCTGCTGAGTGCATCAGCCACTTTGTTCTCATTTCCTTTGATGTGCTTGATATCAAAGTCATACTCACAGAGGAATTCCAACCATCTACTCTGCCTAGCATTCAAATTATGTTGATCAAACAAATATTTCAAGTTGTTATGGTATGTCCTTAGCTCAAACCTCTTTCCCATGAGGTAGTGCCTCCACTTATTTAAAGTGTGCACTATGACTGCCAATTCCAAATCATGAGGGGCATAGATCCTTTCATGCTCTTTCAATTTTCTAGACTCGAAACATATCACAAACCCATTATGGCTAAGGAATCCACCAAGTCCTTCTTTGCACGCATCTATGAAAACCACAAAATATTCATTTGGATCTGCGATCTTCATAATTGGAGCACTGGTTAACAAATACTTCAATTGTTGGAAACTCTTTTCACATTCTTTTGTCCATTGAAACTTCTTCCCCTTCCTTTGCAAGGAAGTGATGGGGTGAGCTATTCTTAAAAACCCTGCAATGAACCTTATTTAGTATCCATCTAGACGCATGAAGGATCTGACTTCTGTCACATTATTAGGTGTTGTCCACCCTTTAATGGCCTCAATATTTTGACAGTCCACTGCTATCCCTTCTTCAGATATGATATGCCGCAAATGGTGAATTTTGTTTTGATAAAATGAGAACTTTCTCAATTTGGCATACAACTAATGTTCTCTTAGCACTTGTAACACCATCCTCAAATGATTCTCATTCTCTCCTTCTGACTTGGAATATACAAGAATGTCATCTAGAAAAATAATGACAAACTTGTCTAAATATTCCCAGAAAACACCATTCATTAAGCACATAAAAACAACTGGTGCATTTGATAATCCAAATGGCACCACTGTGAATTTGTAATGACTGTACCTTGTCCTGAAGGCGGTCTCATTGATATATTCCTATTCAATCCTTACCTGATGATATCCTGACCTGAGATATATATTTGAAAATATCTTTGCATCCTTCAATTGATCAAAGAGATCATCAATCCTTGGTAGATGATACTTGTTATTTATAGTCACTTTGTTCAACTTTTTGAAATCGTTGCACAATCTCAATGTCCCATCTTTCTTCTTCACAAACAAGACTGGGGCACCCCAAGGTGACAGACTTGGGCATATATATCCCTTCTTCAGAATCTCTTCAATATGCATTTGCAATTCCTTCAGCTCTAGTGTACTCATTCTGTAAGGAGTCTTTGATACCGGAGCTACTCCATGCATCAAATTAATAGAGAAATCAATATCTCTCTTTGGAGGTAATCCTAGTACCTCCTTGAACACATCTTCAAAACATTCCAGGACTACATGATCCTCCAGATTTGACACCTTATCCTTAGATTCTTCCTCCATATGGGCTGTAAATATTTGACAACCCTTTATGTAACACTTCTTGAGCTGCATTGTTGAGATTTCCCAGATAGTAACTACCCTGGGAATTCCTTGGACAATTTTCATATTTCCTTCCTCATCCAAGAAAGTGAATGCCTTATTATGGCAGTCTAATATGGCATGGTGTTGGTCCAACCAATCCATACCAATTAGGAAATCATATGATCCTGATGACAAGATGTTCAAATCTTCCTTGGTACACAGTCCATTCATGCCCACTGGACATGATTTAACCAACTCAACAACTTTCCTCTTGGATCTTGTAGCTAGCTGTACCATCCAATATTTCCCATGCTTCCTTCTTGGAAAAAGAAATCTTTTCACTACCTTAGGGTCTATATAGCTATGACTATCCCCCAAATCAATTAAAATAGTAAAGGCATGGTTATTGATCATACCTTCAACTTCAATCATGTGTGATTGAAACTCATTTTGCTTGTTGTCCGAGGCTGCATAGATTCTTGGTACTCTTATGCCCATTTCCTCCATTGTTTTTGCTTGTTGTACATTGTGGAAAAATCTTACCTTGTCACTTTTGTGAGGACAATCTCTATACTTGTGGTCTACTTTACAACCCCAACATTGAATGGGTGCCTACCTTGGCTTTTGTCCTCCTACCTCAACCATTCTGTTCTCTCTAAAAGATGGTTGCCCTTGAGGACTATTTCATAAAAATGAAGGCTTGTTTCCCTTCTGCCTGTGTTCCTTCTTGAACTTATTATTTTCCTCCCAAGCCTTCTAGAAAGTAGGCTTTCCTTTTTGTTGATCATATAATCATTTTTCTCTCCTTATAGTTTCTTCCAGAGTTTTGGGATCATCATATTGGATTTTATCATTGATGAAAGATGGCATCCCACTCAAGTACCTCTGAATCTTCACTGTCTCATCCTTGATGAAGGAGACATACTTCAACAGCTCTAAGAATCTCCTTTCATATTCGTCAAAAGTCATGCTTCCCATTTTAAGTTCAAGGAAATCTTTCATCTTTCTGTCATAATACCTCTTGGTCAGGTATTTCTTCTCAAAATGACTCTTGAAATCCTTTGAAGACACATTTTTCTCCCTGAGGTGTTGTACTTGCACAAGATGATCCCACCACATGGATGCCTTACCTTTGAGTTGATAGATGGAAATTATTCCTTCTGCATGAGAAGAATAGTTATGCAATTGGAAGTACTTCCTCATTCCTAGCAGCCATGTCTCTACATCTTCATCCTTGTGCTCACCATCAAATGTAGGAGGTTTGATTTGGTTAATTTCACCTCGTAGCTCATCCACCCCATACCTCTTATGCTTCCTAACATGGGATGGGCTTGATTTGTTGTGTACTCTCTTATTGGAATGCCTCAGGGAGTGTTGGTGATTTCGTCTATCACTTTTTTTTCTTATGTGACTTCCTGATTTTCTTGATCCACTCTCCTTATCCAATTGCTTTTCTATTCTTTCCAAGCTCTACATCAACTTTATGTTGAATTCTCCCTATTGCTTTGTGGCCTTCGTGATCTTTTTTTTATCTTCTTGGTGAGTATGGACATGTTTCTACATCTTTTCAATTATTTTCATCATGCCCACGTCTTTATATATTTCTTATCCATGCCCATTGGAGTTCGATTCTTCAAATCCTAAATGGAAATTTATTCCTCTAACTTAATTTTCCGAACTGTAAGCACCCTATGCCTTCCCCATTTATCTGCACTATGTGACAATTCGGTTCAGTTCTGACAATCGTTAACTCTACAAAATGTACATTCAATTGAGTATTGTCAGGCTATCAGACTTTAATAATTTTCCAGAATAAACTAATCTGATTCAACAAAAACAATATCAAATTTCATTTTATGTAGGTGTTGGTCAATCAAGAACCCCCAGGGCTTCAATATCTAAGCCCATTTTTGTTCTGCAAATAATTTCAGGTGCTAGCCCCTTTTTTCAGCCTTTGGTTTGCATATGACCATGGTTGTAACCCAACGCTTATGATTTGGGTGCTTATTTGGAGCCTTGAAGCTTTGGGATCTGAGGCTTCATAGGGTTTCCCTTTTCTGCGCATCACAAACATCACAGAACAATGAAATTTTAAATGCGCGAAGAATGATGGATCTACAATCCACATTCCTTACTCAGATCTATGGCGGATCAGAGTTTTGGGGACTCCGGCTTCGACAGTTTCCAAACAACTTTCCAACAAATATCTTGGAGTGCCAAATTGATGAACTTTCGAAGTAGGGTGGATCAATGGTCCACGACTACCCAACAACCAATGACTGACACACACTATGGAAATTCGGGCCTCGGGGCTCTGGGACTTCGGAGCTTTGAATCTTTTGGACTTCGGAGGATTTCACATCTACACACCCCCAACACTCCCAAACCGCTAATCTTCAAACACTTCCATTTCACCCCCAGTGACATCATTACGTCACGTAACCTCGGGGCTACAGAACTTCGGGGATTTCTTCATTCCCTTCCATCATGAACCATTTCTTTCAGAGTGTCCAGTCTTCAGGCTTCACCATCTAGCACCACGTGTCCACTAAGGCCCACAGTTTTCGTGCTTGAACTAATAAATACTAAAAATATCATATCAAATTTAATACTTTTCAAATTGTGGGGACATGGGTCGACAGTTTTTGAATAACCCATCGATTGTTCCGCAATTATCCCCACATTGACACATACCCCTTCTAGGAAATGGTGGTTTGGATTGCAGGACCTCCTTGTAGAATTATCTTTCGTGCAAATTCAATCTCCACAATGCCTCCTGGCCATCGATCTTGATCGATCATGATCTAATTTAATGCAACCCCAATATATCTAACTTCTCTTCCAAGTTTAACTACCTTGTGCCAACACTAGGAGATCCACGTGGTAGGTCACATGAAGTCGTCACGTGGCCCAATCAGGAAGGTGAGATATGTCATGTTCTAATTGAATTTCTTTCTTACAAAGGTTCTTAACTCACTGACACATGGAACACATCCCATGTGTCAACGTCATCCATAGTGACATCAGCAGGCTACGTCCCTTCGGGACTTCCAACTTCAAGATATTTCACCTTAGCATACCTCATTTCTCCCGAG
>ML907842.1:0-11080 GCA_009831015.1 Picea engelmannii
CATCATTCTACTTCTACTTCAGGGTGGCAGGACGGGGCAAGGACAGGTGGTTGTATCCACCTTCCGGTTGTAGCTAGAGAACATTGGGGGTTGTAGCCTCCTTCTGGTTGTAGCCAGAGATTTGGGGAGTTGGAGCTTCCCTAAGGTTGTAGCCTAAGAAACTAGGAGGTTGGAGCCTCCTTCCAGTTACAGCTGGAAAATAAAGGAAGTTGGTGCTTCCAATGAATGTAATTCTTCAAGACATATAAGAAAAATCATTCCATGGTTTTCTCCCGATTTGGGTTTCCACGTAAAACACTGGTGTATTGTGCATGTGTGCGATTGTTTATTTATTACTACTCATTATTGGATAATAATTCTACATTGATATAACATTTGAAGAAAAAGGATTATAATTACGTTATTACTGATTNTATGAGGGTCCTCTACCCACTTTGATTAAAGTAATCAAAGTGGTCAAAGTACAAAGAAATGATGGAAAAACTCAAGAAAACGATTCTAAGTCAGAAACAAAGAAGGGTAATGGGAAGATGAAGAAAGACATTAGGAAGTGTTGCGAGTTCCATAAAATCCCCTGGCACAACACCGATGAATGTCGCTTGAAGCAGTCATTGGTGGTCAAACTGAAATCCTCATAATTAGATCCAAGCTCTAACTATGATTCAGATCCAAGCAAGGGGAAGAAAATAATTGATGAAAAATCCAGTGTCATAGTCACTACCACCAAGATCTAGCCAAGTAAACCAGAATATTTGGAGGAAGGTGAGAACCTTTTTCACTGCCAGATGTGGGTGAAGGGTGCCTTGTTACATTTCATTATTGATAGTGGAAGCTAAAAGAACCTCATCTTAGCACAGGTCGTCAAGTGATTGGAATTGACGACAACACTACATTCGTAGCCATACAACATCAAATACCTCAAGAAAGGATGAGATCTCTTCATCAGACAATATTTTTGTCTTCCCTATGGCATCAATCCCTTCAAGGATGAGGTATCGTGAGATGTTTATCCACTTGAATTTTTTGATGTTATTCTATGCCATCCATATATGTGGAAACATCATGTTTTTATGAGTCTATACCTCATAGTTTCATTGTGATTGTGGGAAGACAAATGTACAATATAGTATAGGTAGCTCCATCTACCACAATTTCTTTGGTCTTAACTAAGAAATGGAGGAAGGCCATCTCCCAAACTAGGAAATGTTTCCTCTTCATGATTTACTCTCAGAGTGAGTGGAAGGTTGTGGCCACATCTATGGCCTCCATAGAGGGCTCCTTTACGTAGAATAATCAAGTGGAAAAATTCATGGAAGAATATTGGGGCATCTTCACCTCACCTATCGGGGTGCCTATGCACTATCAGGTCAACCATTCAATTGAGTTGACCCCTGGAATTACTTTTCCTAATAGGCTAGTGTATCAACACTCTCTCCTGGAAAATGAGGAAATCAAGCACCAATTTCAAGAGCTTCTATAAAAATGGAACATTTTACCAAGCTCCTCGCCTTGCGGAATCCCAATCTTGCTCGTACAGAAGAAATATGGAACCTAGCGACTCTGTATTGATTACAGATATCTAAACAAAATCATTGTCATGGAGCGATACCTAATTCCTTGAATTAACGACCTTCTCGACTGGCTCAAGGGGAAAAAGTAATTTAGTAAGACTAATTTTAATTCTGGCTACCACCAGGTCCCCATAGAATATATTGATGTATGGAAGACTGTTTTCAAGTCTAAATAAGGTATTTTTGAGTGGTTGGTCATGCCTTTTGGCTTGAAGAATGCCCCATAAAATTTCATGATGTTGATGGATGACATATTGTGGCCCTTCACCAATTCCGTTGCGGTTGTATATCTGGATGACACCCTCGTCTTCAACAATAGTTGGGAAAAACACTTGCAGCACATTCAGCAGGTCCTCCACACTCTATGGAAACATAAGCTATATGATAACTTAGATAAATTCTCCTTTGACATGAAAAAGGTCCAATACCTTAGATACATTGTAGATGATCATGGTGTGCATGTCTATCCAACCAAGATCCAAGTCATTTGTGACTATCCAACACTGACAATACTAACCAAATTTTGGATCTTCTTAGGCCTTCCCAACTACTATCCCAGATTCATATTGGGGTTCTCTCATGTTGCATGGGATCTCAACCAAGTGACAAGGGTGGCTTCAAATCCAAAATTGTGTGGGGAAGAGAACATCAAAAATACTTTTATTATTTGAAACATCGCTTATGCTCAATCCTGGTGCTCCCCTTACCTGATCTGCAACAACCATTTGAGATTAATACAAATTCTTCCAATTATGTTTGCAGCATCATTATCACTTACCATGGTCATCTGGTGGAATATCATAAAGAGACACTCTCAGATGTCATTCATAAGTACACAACCTATGACAAATAAATGTATACCATCGTACAATCCTACCACCAATGGAAGCATTACATTTTGGGGAAGGAGACACTCATCCATAAGGATCATAAGCCTTTGTATTTCATGCAGAAACAAGGAAAATTGCAAAATGACTGCCATAAAACGTGGTCCACATAATTGCAATAGTTTCACCTCAACATTAAGTATAAGAAAGGGAGAACCAATCCCATCACTGATTTCCCCAGTCACATCATTGACTGCCTCAGTCGACCTCTAGTTGCAACACTAACCACAATGCTTGACTCTTGTTGACATGAGACCTCTAGGTGGTCCCAAATATATGACAGTGATCCTAACTTCACTAATACCTACCATATGTTGGGAACATGAATGGTCGTTTCTAACTTCCATCTTCAGGATGGACTTCTATGCCATTTGTTTCATCTATGTGTTCCTTCAAGTGAGTGTGAGAAGTTGATTTTGGAATCCCATTACAATTGGATGGCAAGACACTTTGGCATGGAGAAGATAGTGGTATTACTACAAAATTATTTCTATTGGCCAAATATTGATTGAAATTTAGTAATTATATCATATATTTCAATACCTGCTCCATTACCAAGCCATCCATTAAAAATAAAGGACTGTACACCCCTCTGCCTACTCTCGATGGTCCCTTGGAATCCATATCGATGGACTACATGTCAGGTCTCCCCTCCACCAAGAATGGAAATGACTGTGTATTCATGGTTGTTGATCAATTCTCTAAGATGGTCATTATGACTACCTACAAGAAGAGTATCATAGTTGAGGCCACTGCCAATATCTTCTTTGAGCATGTATGTGTTAGAAAAATAGGATCAAAGAGAAATAAAATAAAACAAATATGGAAATAAAATACATAAGATACACAATACAATAGAGACAGAGATATATTTGGTTCACCCAGTGTGGCCTACGTCCGCCAAATAAATTCCCAGGACCTTCCTTTATTATTATCTATAAAATGAAGGGATACAACCTACAACATACCCATTGTAACTTCCTCTTATTTATCTCATAGTCTCCTCTCTCATAATACAATATTCACTCACTCACATAGTCACAATACAATTCCATCATACATAAAAGAGGGTTTCCTTCTAGGAAAAAATCCTTAACATAACTTCTACCATCAGATATAAGACCTTATAACGAACAATCCAGATTGACTACGAAATTACAATATTTTACAAGGAAAATTTTCCAAAAAATTCTCTTCAAGGGAACTACCCCCAACCCCCCCATCAGGTAATGGGGTCGAAACGTGACTAAAACAATAACTATGAATTAGGAAGATAATTAGGCTCCACAACCAACAATCTCCCACTTGGATACTGATCGAAATGACTTCATTGTTGTTGTACCTATTGGACTATGATCCACCTTGGACCTGACAAATTTCTCTTCTCCACCTTCATTCTTGAAGACCAACCAAAACTGAGAAGGAACTCTTTTTCTCCCTTGTTACTACCTTTGTTAACATGTATGAAAGATTTTGGCTAGTATGTATCTTTTCCAACTTCAATTGTCCATCTTCTAAAATGGATCATATGAAATGGTACTTGAGTTGTATATTCTTAGTCTTAGAATGAAAGGTTGAGTTATTTGCAATATGAATGGCACTTTGGATGCCATAGTACAACCTATTATTCTCTTGCTTCTTTCTCGATTCCTCCATAATCCTATGTAACCAAATCATCTCTTTACTAGCATCTGTAGCAGCAACATACTCTCCTTCCATTGTTGAAAGTACAACAACCTTTTTCAGTTTCAAAATCCAACTTACTGCAGTTCCACCTATAGTAAAAAAATATCCTGGGGTGCTCCTCATGCTATCTTTATCACCTTCCATATCTGAATCAACATATCCTAGTAGAACAGTGTCTAAACCTCCAAAACATAATGCATTAGTAGTACCTCTCAAATACCTATGAATCCACTTTACTATCTGTCAATGTTCTTTACTTGGATTGTTCATATACCTACTCACAACTCACACTGCATGCGAAATATTTGGTCTTTTGCACACCATAGCATACATCAAGATGCCAATATTGATGAATAAGGGACCCTTGACATGTATTCTATCTACTCTTCTTTCTAGGGACACATTTCCTTGGTTAATTTGAAATGGTTGGCCAAAGGTGTACTAACTGGTTTTGCATTCTGCATTCTAAACCTCTCAAACACCTTCTCTATGTACTCACCTTGAGACAATGTCAATTTGCAATTTTTGTTATCTCTTGTTATTCTCATACCAAGGATTTTCTTTCCAGCACCCAAATCCTTCTTCACAAATGAATTATCTAATTTATTTTTTAGCACATTTTTATCCTTCATGTTAGGCCTTGCAACAAGTATGTCATCTACATACAATATCAAGATATTATAGATTCCATTTTCTAGCCTCTTAAAATAAACACGGTGATCAGAATGACATCTACTATAAACTTTTTCTGTCATAAACATGTCAAATTTCAAATACCACTATCTTCGAGCTTTCTTTAGGCCATATAAGCTCTCATTCAACCTGCATACCAAATTATCCTTTCCTTTTACCTCATACCCCTATGGTTGTTACATATAAATCTCTTCCTCCAAATCTCCATGGAGAAAATTTGGTTTTACATATAAATGTTCAATATGCATATCTTTTACTTCCAAAAAACTTAAAATACTCCTAATTAAAGTCATTTTAACAATAGGAGAAAATATTTCATCAAAATCTATACCTTTCTTTTGTGCAAACCCTTTTACAACAAGTATATCCTTGTACCATTTTTTTCCTCCATCAAGTTCTTCCTTCAACCTGTAAACCCATTTATTATGCAATGCTCTTTTTCCTGCAGGAAACTGAACAAAGTCTCAAGTTTGTTTTATTTACCACGGAATCCATTTCATCTTTCATGCCTTGCTCCCAATTCTTTTTATTCTCTTCCTGCATTGCCTCTTCATAACTTTTTGGTTCACCAGAATCAGCCAAAAATAAATAATGCAATGAAGGAGAGTATCGTTAAGAGGGTCTACTTAACCTGGTATATATTCTAACAACACTCTCAAGGGTTTGAGGTATATGTTTCTCCTATTGTTGTACATTTTGATTTTCCAGTACCTTTGGAATTTCATTTTCTTTGATTTCATCAAGCATTGTGTATTATGTTCTTTCATTTTCCTGTTTCTTTCCCTATAACTGATCGTTGTACACGACCTTTTCATTGAATACCGCATCTCTAATCCTAATTATTTTATGATTTTCATAATCCCATAAGCGATAACCAAAATCATTAACACGGTATCCAATAAAGTTACACCTCTTGGATTTTTCCTCAAGCTTCGTTCTATTTTATTTAACAATATGGGCAAATGCTTCACAATTGAAAGTCTTCAGAAATGAGTAGTTTACCTTTTTACCTGTCCATACCACCTCTGGGATGCCACCATCCAAGGAAATTGAAGGCCCTTTGTTTATTAATTAAATGGAAGTATCTACAACATATGCCCAAAAATGTAAGGGAAACCCAAAATATAATCCCATACTCCTTGCGTGTTCCATGATTGTCATGTTCATCCTTTCTGAAACACCATTTTCTTGTGGTGTTATTGGAATTGTCTTCTCTCTATGAATCCCATGGTATGAGCAGTAATTATCAAATTCATTGTTGCAATATTCACCTCCATTTTATTATCTGATATACTTCAACCTTTTTCATGTCTCATTCTCAACCAAAGCTTTCCATTTCTTGAAAGTGTCAAAAACATCATATTTTTTTTAATGCAATAAACCCAAGTTTTTCTAGTTGCATCATCAATAAAATTAACATAATAATGAGAGACACCAAGAGATGATACCTGAGCTAATCCCCATACATTTGTATGCACAATCTCTAACTTTTCACTCTTCTTTTCCTTCCCAACCCTGAGAAATATAACTCTCTTATATTTTCACAGAAATCCAAATCAACTTGTTTAATATATGGAAACAAATTTATTTTGTGAAGTATCTCCATCCCCTTCTCAGTCATGTGTCCAAGCCTATGATTCCAAAGTGTTGTATCAACTCCTGTAGAAGCTAAAGAGATACAAGAGTCATCATTACGAGTACATAAACACAATGTACCCACCTTCTCTCATTTTCCCATTACCACTGATCCTTTAGTGACCTCCCATGCCTTATCTGTAAATGTAGATATACAACCTTCGCTTGCCAACTTTCCTGTTGAAATTAGATTTATTCTCAGATATGGTATATGTCTCACCTCTTTCAGTAACCATTGGTTTCCATTCTTTTTCTTTTTTTGTACCTTACATATTCCAAAATTTTGGATTGGTTCATCATCACCAAAATAAACCTTTCCAAAATCACCTTGAACATAATTTTGAAAATAATGCCTATGGGGTGTGGATTGAAATGAAGCCCCTAAATCTACTACCCAAGACTCAATAATATTATCTAAAGAAAGAATCAAAGCATATTGTAATAAATCTTGTGGTACATTTTCTTCCTAATTTTTCTCATGTTTTCCATCTCTTTGTTTCTTTGGAGCTCTGCAGTCTTTCTTTAGATGTCCTTTCTTCCCACAATTCCAACACTCTATCTTTTCTAGTCTAGATTTGGATTTGTCCTTCCTAGACTTCCCATGGTTTCCTAGACTCTTTCCTCTGTCCCTTTTTCTTCCTCTGTTATCCACAATTAATGCATTACCTAATGACTCACCTGTGTTTTTCCATCGCATTTCCTTGCTAAGGATAACACCAAAAACATCATCAAATTTCATAATGTTTGAACCAGAGACAGAGTTACTTACATCCATGACCAAGTTGTTCCAGCTTTATGGCAATGCACAAAAGATTAGAAGAGCCCTAAACTCATCATAAAAGTCCACTTTTACAGAACTTAGTTGATTAGTAACCATATTAAATTCATTTAAATGATCAGCAACAGACCCATCTTCTAACGTCTTCATATTAAATAATCACTTAATTATAAATACCTTGTTTGAAGCCGAGGGTTTTTCATATAGTTTAGCCAATGCATTCATCAAATCCTATATTGTCTTTTATTTCAAAATATTTAAATCCATCGACGCTGACTCACATAGCCACAACACAATTCCCTAATACATAAAAGAGGGATTCCTTCTAGCGAAAATATCCCTAACATAAATTCTACCGTCAGATCTGTGACCTTATAATGAACAGTCTAGATTGACTATGAAATTATAATATTTTACAAGGAAATTTTCCCCCAAACTTCTCTTTGGGGGCGCTTCCCCTAAATCCCCTACTATGGGAGGCCTCCAAAATTTCTCGTTGCCCCCCGCTAGAACCCCCTGGAGAGAGAAGTGGGGGGGAAATCCCCCACACACCACCCTTCAGGTAATGGGGTCCAAATGTCATTGAAACAAGACCTATGAATCATGAAAATAATCAGGCTCCACAACCAATAGTGTGGGTACATTTCAAACTACCATAGACCATCATATTGGGTTGGGACAAAATATTCTTAAGAACATTATGTTCAAGCCTCTAGTCATTGTTGGACACCAAGCTCACCAAATCCACTACCTTCCACCATGAGACTAATGGACAGACAAGGGTCGTGAATAGGATGATCATGTATCTCGTGCACATGTAAAACTCCAAGAATCTATGCACATGGGATGATATCCTTCCTTATGTCCAACACCACTACAATATATCCCTCCATAGCTCGACCATCCACAACCCTTTTTAGGTGGGATTGGGATTTCAACAATTGGGCCCCATTGATGTAGCACTACCCATTGCATCCACACAAGTAGAATCTTCTCATGCTCAATCTGAGGCTGATAAGGACACCAAATTCATTGAACAGATTCATCACATCTACCAATAGTTCCATGATATTTTTCATAAATCCAATGCTAAGTACAAGTAGTGCTATGATCAACATCAGGTTCCCCATACGTTTCAGGTAGGAGACAAGGTTTGGTTGCATTTGCAGAAATACTTCCTTATAGGACCCCATTGTAAGTTGTGTCCACTTCGTTATGGATCTTATAGTATCACCAAAGTTGTGGGAAATAATCTGTTTCAGTTAATTATTCCCCCCTTCCTTGTCTTACACCTATTATTTAATGTGGAACTCCTTCGGCCATATTTTCCACCACTATTGGACACATCAGAAGTGGCAGAACAACTTACACCTACAAATCTCAACCCTGACTGGATGGAAAATGAAACCATTTATCGGATCATGGAAACACATGTTAAGGGAACCTTCCAAAAGAATATCCAACTTTATCGGGTTGTCAAAGCAGGGCAACTACTGTACCAAGGCAAGTGGCTCACCAAGCATCAATTTCAATAGAAGTTTCTCCATTTGATGGGGAAACTCAATGCAATGGAGAAAATTTCCTTCTAAGTCAGGAGGATTGATACAAGTGGACATTGATTTCCACCCACCTATTCCACTGGCTCAAAACACAGTTTCCATCTTGGCATTTTTTCTATAGTTTTTTGGTTCCCAAACTTTCGAGGTCGTTTTGAGGCCCTAAACGATGTTTGTTTGACATGGAAACACCCAAAACATGTTGTAAGATTGTATTATCTCATCAAAAATGTGTACTCCTTGACTAGACCTTTCTGACGGGGTACACAACACCCAAAACAGAGATCATATGCAAATGTTACGCTCTTGAGACATTGACGTATCAACTACCCCCATCGAGACCCACAAACCTTTTGGTGTTTCATATTCTAGGGTTATGATTTTGGATGTTTAGGGTTTTCTCATTTATGCTTTATATTAAAAAGGCCTTTGGAGCCTCATTGTAATCATCTTCTTGCGAATGTTCATAGTTTTCACATCTCTTCTCATAGATAAGCTACCACCATTCTAGAAAGTTCATTCCGCTCTTTATTTTCTTTTAAAGTCTCTACATATTTTATTATTTAATATAACTTGAGCATTATCGTATCTTTGTTTTTATGTTTTATTTATGTGTTTCATTTTGTTCCCTCATAAATCTAGATCAAACAGAAGCAGAGTATTCATCAATTGCAGGACGAATGTGTTTCCTTAAGGCTGCAAATTGAAGACATGCATCTTAGGCCACCTTGCAACTCGTCTCCTCCAACACAAAATGGTACATTAGAAGAAGCTTCATCCCCTATCAAGGCTCCTCCTCAACTGGATTTGAATGGTCCTGCTCTAGGTTCAGGATAGATATTTCCAATTGTAAATACTTTCCCATTTTTTTTTATAGGTTATGACTTGACTTTGCATAAGCGTTTTGGGAATTTTCTATAGGGTGTACAGCGTTAGACATTATGGAACTTGTATTGTTTCTCAATTCTCTGGTATCATGTTAGTATAAATTCATGTTATTAGGAAGAGTAGTCTGGAGGCTCGCCTGTGGTTTTTTTAAATATGATGTACTCTATGGCACTTTATACATTGTTTATATTAATAAAATTTTCCCCTTTACTATTAAGAGAAAACATCTCCTCTACTTATATGAAGTTTCCAAGGAGCAAGTTTGTGTTCCTAGATTTATATGATTTTGACTTGAAAATATGTGTTGATTACTTCTTTTTACATCTCATGAATATTGGAATTCTAACATTATTTATCACTTGAATTCCAACTTACTTCACTTTACACTTACACATTTAAATATGAGACAGTTAATCAATTTATCTACGAAACCTTTGATGTGTAATAATAGGATCTTGGGATAACATTGCTATATTAATTTCTTTTTGAAATTATTATTGAAATAATTTACTTCTCTTTATTCTAAAACCATTTGGTGCAATCAAACGTCAAATTGGTATATGAGACATTCTTGTTTGTGACACAAGAGATCACCTCAACATAGCAATCTAGCTATTAAAGCTTATGAATGTGTATATATCATTCCCCTTTAGATTTGAACCTATAAACTCTTAAAAATAAACACATATTTAACTATTAAAACCACTTGATACAATATTCAAATTAAATTTATTTTTTTACTATATCACTCACTCATTAATTTGAATTAATAAGTCTAATATTTGGTCCCAAAATAGCGTGTGTATCTATATTAATTATACCATCCATGAGCCCTTATATAAATTCAATTTCCATTATGAGAAATGATGTTAGTCGAGTCGACAAAGTTGAGTCTTTTTAATGAGATGATAGCAAAGCTTGCCTGACTCCATCCTTCATGTATAGAGTGGACCTAATGGTTAAGAACATGTGTTTCCTCCCTCATGTATGGAGTGAGCCTAATGGTTAAGAGCATTTGTTTCCTCATAATAGGTCACAAGTTCAAATCCAGAGGGGCGTAGGGTATGTATACCTCTATAGAATTTACCAGTAAAAATCATTGGACAGAGTTGAGTCAATTGGAACCAGATCCACCATAGACATATACCATGTTCTACTCATACAAATCTATAAATCGTTATCAATCACCATAGACATGTACCATGGTCTACTCATACAAATCAACCAATCATTATCAATTGGAACCAAATCCACCATAGACATATACCATGGTCTACTCATACAAATCAACAAATCATTATCAATCACCGTAGACATATACCATGGTCTACTCATACAAATCAACAAATCATTATCAATTGGAACCAGATCCACCATAGACATATA
>WSFP011559236.1:0-11080 GCA_009831015.1 Picea engelmannii
ATGATGGGAGCCACAAGGAGGGATATGTTTGATTGATTAACTAGTTGTGTTATGCTTGTTAAAGAAACTAAAGAGTCACAAGGGGTCAAATTTATTTTTACCTAGCTTGCATCTTTTACAAATTTCATTTTTACTAAGAGAAATAGAGGGCATGCCACATACCATGTGCTGCAGATCTGGAAGTGCTTTGTAATGAAGATGTCCAAGTCTTCTGTGCCACAACTCAGAGCTAGTCACATCATGAGTCAATGCCTAGACTGGTTGTTCTGTCACGACGTCTAGTCTTCCTTTGTGAGTCCCAATGGGTTCTACTGTACTCAAGTGTCTATCTTTAGTCCACAGTAGTGCCTTTCTGTCCTTGAAGATCACCCAATATCCCTTGTCCTCAAGGGTTGCAATTGATAGTAGATTCTTCCTGAGCCCTGGAACATATAATACTTCATCCACATGAAGTCTAGCCCCAGATTCCAATTTGAAGGAGATGGAGCCTACTCCCTCTATCTTGTAGCATTTTTCATCCCTAAGCTCAACCTGCTCTGTAAAAGAATTTGTCTTGAAATCTGAGAGGATCTCCTTGTACCCTGTCATGTGCTTTGATGCACCGCTGTCTACTAACCATGTTTTCGGCCCTGTGATAACTGGACTGGATAAAGCAGAAACCCGATAATATTCTTTTCTATTTTCTTTCTCATTGGAAGGATTTTTCTGTTTTCTTTTGGCTTCATCAACCTCAGTAGTTGATGCATGATGTTTCCCTTTCCTTGGATTTTTCTTCCTATACCAACAATCTTTAGCAAAATGACCCAACTTATGGCAACTAAAGCATTTAATCTTAGATGTATCAATACTCTTGCCTTCGAACATACCTTTGGTGTTTGATTTCCTCTGAGAGCCTTTTTGGAAAGTGACTTTCTTCTTTCCCTTGAATCTTGATGCTAATGCTGAATACTCTTCTTTGGTTGGCTCGCTCCTGGTAGCAGTGCGACTCTCCTCTTGGAGGCAATCATGCCATAACCTCTCAAACATGGGTTGAATCTCTCTTCCACTTACACTGGATAGGAAAGTCTCCCATGAAGAAGGAAGACCATCAAATATGGCCTGCATTAAATCATCAACATCCACTGTGACACCAGTGACCAAGAGATGATCTCTGATCTAGGCTATCCTGGAATAACAAGATGCTACTAATTCACCTTTCTCCATCTTCAAATACTTAAGCTTGTGCTTAAGTGTCCTCTTCCGACTTGGTGCCTGTTTCTCATACAGATTCACCAAGGTGTCCATACAGTCCTTGGCAGTCATTAACGAAGTCATCACTGGCATTATACTATCTTTGACTGAGTCAAAGATGATTCGCTTGGCCTTTGCTTGAATCTTCCTGAAGGTCGCTCTTCCTGCATTAATGGTGGGTTCCTCCACCACTGTGGTCACATACTTCTCAAGATCATGCTCCTGCAAGATATTCGTTATTTGGGGCTTCCACACATTGAAGTTGGAAGCTCCTTCGAGCCTATCCTCGACCCTGACTGAAATGGAGGATGCCATGGACCTCACACTGAAAACTTGATCAAGCTCGCTTGGATCTATTTGTACCTTGCTATTGCACTTCAACAGGCTTAGTCACACCCTAAGCTCTGATACCATGTTAAAATTACGAGCTTGATTCAATACTGTAAGCACTTCTTTGAATTCTTACTGTACTTTTAGCTTAGATTCTTAATGCATAATCAAAACTGAATAGTAAAAATGATAGAGAATAACCAACATGCGTTTTCACAACATACATACCCTGGGGAAACCCTATATAGGGAGAAAAACCCCAACAAACAATTTCCTTTTATTGCATGAATAATGTATGATCACTTACAAATATTCCACCATGAAATTTTTCTCTTAACAAGCTTGCCAAGACGACTTAGACTACGCTATGTAACCTATAACAGACTCAGAAACTTGCTGATAAATACCTCTATTATATACCAGCACTCTGGAAGATAATTGTGCACTACATGAGTGCTAAATATTTGTCTTTTCTGAATTGATATAACTGCTGATATATATGCTACTACTCATAGCCTGTAAAAGCCGATACTCACAACATGTGTATGTTGCAACTCACAGCGTGTGTACGCTGCAACTCACATCCTGTATACTCTGATACTTGCAGTCTGTATAAGCTGCAAATATATGCTGCTACTCACAACCTATTACTATTGATAGATACCCACACAGTATAAGCACACTTGCAGCTTGTATACCCTTTCTCCCTCACACTGCAACACACTTGCTGCTCACCCTCACTACAAAACTTGTGTATTGAGAATGAGGGTCGACCTCTTCTTATATAGGAATGGAGAGGCAAGGAATAGGGATCGAATTAGAATCTTGAATGCATGCTAACATAACTCGACTTTACACTTTAGAAATAGACGAGTTCAAAATTAGAACTCAACTTTACACTTCAGTTACAACTCGTTCTCCACTGGACATGCATGCGAACTACACAACATGCACATGATATGCATGCATGCAACATGCAACTAGACATGCATGCAACATGCAACATGCATGCATAGAACATGCAACTCGACCAACAACATGCATGCGACATGCAACAAACTTGACAACTTTGACTTTGACCTAGACATGCAACTTTGACTTTTTACAACTTGACTCTTTACAAGGAAATTCAAGTTTCTTCATGGTGGATGGTGTTAGACGTGCCAATGCACTAGATCAATACATTTACATCCTTTGCAATATCAGGAAGATTGTTTGTTTCTAGCTCATAGGAATTTTATGCTAGATGCCTTTACTTTTTCTCATGGCTCACAAAGCTTGACTAGGCTCACAAAGAATGTACATTCCCCCTGACGTTTGCACTAGTCTGTTTATGCTCACAAAGGTTGTACGTTCCCCCTGACTTTTGCACTAGATTGTCTACGCTCACAGAGGTTGTACGTTCCCCCTGACTTTTGCATTAGACTTACATCTTGACTTACAAGATCATATAGCATCTCGTTCGTCTTGACTTTTGGTTTGACTCATAGAAGTTGTACGTTCCCCCTGGCTATTGTCAATACCTCACAAGACTGGTTGATTCTCCAAATCTCCTTGGCTAGCCTCAGGGTGGCCCATATGGCCTCTCATTGGAGAATGACTATCGATGCTGCCAAATTTAACACACAACACATTTGATGCAAGAAATTTCAGCATTAGTCTTCAACAATTTAAGTCCAAACATGTGCATCAAGCTCCATTAACCTTCAAAAAGCTCCAAACAATAGTCTCTAGTGTTTCCACAAACTTTCGACAATTGATACAATATGAGTTTCTCTTATATAGAGATCAAGCGTGAAACCTCAAATAAAATTATAACATCCATGTTTGAAGTCCTAGATCTCTTCTAGAAAAACATAAACAAATATTATCTCCTAACCAAGTCCTAATTGATAAGTCAACAATGAATAAACAAATGGTAGGTGAGATGTGGGATGCCACATGTCTCAATCTCCATCAAAACGTGTCCTCTAGCAAGGATGCCTCCTCCAAATGAAGTAGTTTGACCATGTCAAGATGCTCCAACGGTCCATCCGGAAGCTCTCCAAGAGGAGTGCTCCAATAGTTAATCCTTAAAACATGTGCAACAATGTTTCATTACATGGATCATCCCACTAGAAGATGAAGTGAAACCTCGTAAATGATAACCACATGCCATAAATAGTCCCAACAACTATGCCATCTCCTCAAATAGCTCAACAAATTTGGCCTCCACGGTGTCAAACTGCCAAAGAATGTGTCGATGTTCAATATTTATGTGTAGGGAGAATAAGACAACGTGCAAACATAGATTCACTTGCAAGGCACTCTAGATCCACAAAGCAAGGGGACAATGTCATCAAGATAGCAATATGTAGTGGTTAGACGTTGATATATGTGCCATAGAACCATAATCAAGGGAGTGCTCTCCATAAGGAAGGGGTTGACCAAGTCGATAACATATCCCAAGGCCTAAAATGGCCACATGAGTTAGGGCATCGAAAAATTCCAAGCCTAGGTGACTAAAGTTCTTATGATCTCAATTAAACAAGTAAATCGCTGAATTTAATTAGTGTTGAAATTAAATTTCAGACAATAGCATCAATCACACAATAGCTGAAAATTAAATAGCGGAAGCATTTCGCACATACATAGGTAATTACTCAAAAATGAACTTTTCATTCCTTCAAAAAAATTACAAGGAAACCTTCACAAGTTGCCTAAAAACAACAACTGCATAGTTACAAAATCACCTTGAACTGAATGGTATGCCTTGTTGTACAACCAACTGTATGGATTGTATGTATGGACATGTTCCGTGCAACTGTACGGATATGTATTGTGTAGCTTGTTGAGTTGTTCGAATTCGCCTTTACCTGAATCCCATCTCTCTCTCTGCCTCTTGATCGCTCAACCTACTCAACTGTTCAACTGTGTGAACTCTCTATCTTGACCTATCTTTATACTTTTAGTTGAGACCAAAACCCTAATCTATTTTTGAGATTACTCCTAGTCTAAGTCATGCATGCATGAAATACACTTTTTAGACTCAACAACCAAATATATGACTTTTCACTTTTTTACTAAAGTGAATTACAAAATAGAAATACTTTTTGAAAATAGAAACACTGAACCTGTGTGGAAGTTCCTATCCAAGCTATATTTCTTAACAGGGCATTTATCCACCAATGCATAACGTCATGAAATATTCAATGTAGCTGTTGAGAGGGATGAATCCATATAGAAATAAGTGCTTACGAGGAGTGCTCTCCTAGAATAAAGAGCCATCAATGCCAAGATGCTATCCCAATGCCAAGTCAACCCACAAGTGCTAGGGTGTTTCTCCAATAGAAATGAGACTCATCTCATATCTTCAACATCTAGCCATTGGAATGGGCTAGATCAACATAGAAAATTTGCCAAGGGGGAATGCTCTCTCCAAATCATGAGTCAAGACTCAATACAGTAGATATGCCATCACAATACTAAAATTGCCCATGTGACCTAGGGTGCTCAACAACCAAAGTGGAGACATCATGAAATCATCAAAATAGTCACTAGGAAGCTGATCCACCAATGAAATGTGGACAAAGTAGAGCACACCACCAAGAGAGCCAATAAACATGATAATAAATCACTAGATAGGAAAATTGCATCTCCTCTAGCCAAGGTGCTACGCACCAGGGGCAATCTAACAAATAACATCAATCAAATGATAATAACACCTCCGTGCTAGGCACTAGGGGAAATCTAACAAATAAGACAAATGTGTAATCAAACAACTTCCATTAAAATGCCTCACTACCCATCGAGGTGATCAATAGATAAACTATCACAAGGGAAGCAATTCTGTGGAAGTGTGCACTAATAATATGCCCCTAGTCCATCAAATAATCCATCATCATCAATCTGTAAGCCTATGTAATGTATGATGAGAATCACACATATAGATCTGGTGTGATGAATATCACAAGTATGACTCTAAAATTAATAATACTCCAATGCATTTTGCTTGGGCATGGTCTTCAAGCTGGAAGATGTCCTCATACATATGAGTGATAACACATTGAACACGTCAACTCTTTGTCATTTCACACACAAGCAACATATGGGTGATATAGGTAACACTTGCACTCAGGGTTACCAGGAGTTCCCCCTGTTAAAATTTGGTATGCTCGTTTTACCATAGATAATGTTACACCATTGTCACCCAACCATAGGCACTTACACATACCACCCCCGAGCACAGTAACCTTTTCTTAGATAGAATCCATATACGAAGCAAATCCTAAACCCTAGCCAGAAATACCAACACGGCTGCAGCAACAACACAATACCAAGAGAAGTGCACAAGAAAGAGATACTAGAAAGATTGAGTAAGGAGAGACTTCACCACTGCAACTGCTGCGTCACCTTTCTCAGACTTGCACGTCCTTCTGCATCACCATTGCAGCTGCTGCTCCTCAGACTTGCACCCTAACTGAGTGAGTGAGAGTGTGCAAATGAGGTAGTGCCTTACCTCTATTTATACTAGCATGTCCAAGTGACTTTTCATGTGGGGCCGACTTCTCTTTTTGGAGCCTTATAATTCTTTATTATTATTCTACTTGGGCTGACTTCTCTTCTAGGGTATTTCCACATCTGTTTAATGGTTCTCTTGCTTCTAGAATCTTCTATTCTAACCACAAAGGTTATACTGGAGGTTAATACCTCCCACAGCTACCAAAACATCAACACTCCCTCTTAGCTAGGGAGGTATTAACTATGATGTTCTTCAAGTAATGATCTCAATGACATCCATCCATCTCACATGGCATGGGAAAGACTCACATGGTCTTGCAGACCAATCTACAGGTAGCATCACCGATTCACCATAGCCACATAGGCTATCTCATGATCAAACAGATCATGTCAGAAGTATCACCATCACAGTCAAACTGCCTCTATTATAGTCACACAAACTATATGATGGTTATGTCACAGTCATGCATTTGGGGCGTTGTCAACATACGTAGCATCTCTCTAGTGGGCACAACCTCATCGTCCTCTCAGACCTTATGGGTCTCGGCGTCCTTTCGACCTTATGTCATTACAGGACTTCATCTAGCTCACTCCAAGCCAGCAACCTAGCTAGTTCATGCAGAACTGTGCTACTTCCCAGTCCACATTGAGTCTGGGCAACTACCCAGTTTATCCAGTTCACACAAAACTGTGCTACTACCCAATCCATACGGAGTCCGGGAAACTATCCAGTTCACACAGAACTGCAATACTACCCAATCCATACAAAGTTTGGGAAACTAACGTGCCTGTAAATGACTACCTTCTGCTGCCACACTCTGTAAGCTATTGCCCCCTAGAATCACATATGTGACTCATCATTCCCTCTTACGAGGGAAGTCCTTCTGGACCACGCCAAGCTTGTCCCTCAAGTACTCAAACTTTACCTTTGACAGAGGCTTGGTTAACACATTTGCTATCTGCTCGTCTGTGCCAATATATTGGAGCTTCACAACTCCCTTTTGCACCAGATCTCGGATATAATAGTACTTGATCTCGATGTGCTTGGACTTGTCATGAAACACATGGTTCTCAGACAACTTTATACAACTCTGGTTGGTTCAAAAAAATACAAGTCACCTCCAACTCGAGATCAAACAGTCGTGCAAGCAACTTCCGAAGCCACATAGCTTCGCTACTAGCTGAACATGCTGCTATTTATTCTGCCTCGACCGTACTGAGTGCCACACTAGTCTGCTTCCTACTGAGCCACGAAATCATAGCTGACCCCAAATTGAAGCAACATCTTGATGTACTCTTCCGATCTGTGACACTACTGGCCCAATCTGAATCAGCATAGCCTGGAAGTCTTATCTTATGATCTGAAACATATCGGAGTCCAAAGTCTATCATACCCTTTAGGTACTTTAATACGTGCTTTGTCGCAATCAAGTGAACATGTCTTGGTTCAACCATATATTGACTCAAAGTGTTCACTGCAAAGCATATATCTAGCCTAGTTTTCGTCAAATACATCAACGAAGCAATCATTTGCCTGTATATGGTGACATCAACTGTCTCTGAAGAAGTATCACTCAATAACTTCAGGTTCATCACCATCGGTGTGGGCATGGATTTACAATCCATCATTTCGAATTTGTTTAGGATTTCTACCGCATATTTTCTTGGCTAAGGAAAATCTCGTCCGACTTCTGCGACACCTCTAGACCCAAGAAATAATGCATCATACCCAGGTCTTTCTTCTCGAACTCTGATGCAAGCTTTCTCTTGCACTCAACGATGGGCTTCTCTTTCCCTGTTAGAAATAGGTCATCCACATATAACAACAATATCACTAGTCCACTATCCTCAACCTTGTAGTAAAGGTTGGGATCTGCTTTACTCTTGGTAAAGCCCAAGCTCATCAAAAATATGTCGATTCTACCGTACCATGCCCTGGGTGCTTGTTTCAATCCATACAAGGATTTCTTCAATCTGCACACATGTGTCTTGAATCCTTGTGGTTGCTCCACGTACACTTCCTCTTCTACTGCACCATTCAAAAAAGTTGTCTTCACGTCCATTTGACGTATCTTCCATTACATTACTGCAGTTATTGCAAGTGTATCACGTCACAGGAGCAAATGTCTCCACATAATCTATTCCTTCTTTTTGGGAGAACCGATGAGCCACGAATATTGCCCTGTACTTCTCGACACTGCCACCTGCTGAATGTTTCGTCTTGTAGATCCATTTGGAACTCACAACTGATTTCTTTTTCGGTCTCGGAACCACTTCCCAAACATCATTCTTAATGATGGACTGGTATTCCTCAATCATGGAATCCTTCCATACTTTCTTCTCTGTAGCCTCTTCATAACAGGTAGGCTCAACATCAATGATATCACATAACAATGCCACGTAACTGGAATATGGTCGAGGTTTCTTGCTTTCTCTGAAAGATCCATCTAGAGCACCATACTTCTCAGCATCCCGAATAATCTCACAAGCCTAAGCTAGTCTTCTTTTCCTCGTACTCGTTTCTATACGTCTTTGTGGTTCTGCCATGTCATGGTTCTCTAGACCATGTTGTTCTGGCACAACATCATTACTTGCATCTGTGTCTACAATTCTAGGAGCTTCAGACTCCTCATCATGGATCTCATCTGTATGGTGTTTTCTCGATCTACTCAAGGCTGCATCCTCATCGAAGGTAACATCTCTACTAATCTTGACTTGTTTGTAACCAGGGATGTAGACTCTATATGCCTTCGATGTCTCACTATATCAAACAAACATACCCTTCTTGCCTAAAGGATCCAACTTCGATCTCTTATCTTTGGGAAAATGCACATACACTGGACAACCAAATATCCTCAAGTGGCTGACCTCTGGCTTTTCTCCTGAAAACATTTCTTTTTGGTGTCTTGTTCCCAATTACATGGTGAGGACTCCTGTTCTGCACATATACATCGGTCGGGGCTGCTTTTTCCCATAGATGCATTGGTAAGTCTTGATAATGAATCATAGCCTTCACTGCTTCCATTATTGTCCTATTCTTTCTTTTTGCCACACCATTTTGCTAAGGATTGTAGGGAGTAGTGAGCTCCCTCTCAATCCCAACTTCTGTGCAGAATGATTTGAATTCATCTGAAGTGAACTGTCCTCCATTATCTGACCTCAACATCTTTATCTTATTTTCAGAAAGATTTTCTACAAGGGCTTTGAATTCCTTGAACTTGCTGAATACTTCGCTTTTTGTTTTCAAGAAATAAATCCAAGTCTTACATAAGAAATCATCAATAAATGAAACATAATATACATACCCACTAAGTGAAGTAGCTGTCATTGGTCCACACACGTTTGAATGCACAATGTCCAAAACTCCTTGGATTTGCTGTCACTGGTCGGAAACAGAGTCTTCATGTTCTTGCCTTGTGCACATCCTTTGCATATACCTTCATGATCCACCTAAATTTTTGGCAAACCTGTTACCATTTTGCTTACGATCCGTAATGCTTTGTAATGTAAGTAAGCAAGTCTTATATGCCATAGCTCACTTGGATTTACTGTCTTGTGTACTAATGTTGAATCTGAGTGTCCCTTTAATTTGTATAGACCTCCTTCTTGGACACCAATCACAATAGAGTCATCAATAGACTTTCCTCTTGGCCACATAAGAACTTCACCATCAATAAAAGGAGATTCTTCTTCAAACCGGGTACATACAAGACATCTTTTATCTTCAAAGGCTTTCCAGAATCCAACTTGTAGTAGGTTTCTCCTACTACTTTAATGGGATACTGATAGTCATCATCGAGTTTCACCTTATGAGGTGAGTCCTTCCTAACTAGATTTGAGAGAGAATCCTTGTAACTGGTCATGTGCTTAGAAGCACCATTATCAACAAGCCATGTGTCACTTCCATGAGTGACTATTCCTGTGAGAGCTGATATCAATACATGTTCTTCACTTGAGTCATAATCTTTTGTTCTCTTCTGGGTAGGTTCATCATCTTTTGCGGCATGAGCATTATGTCTGTTATTTTGTCCTTTTTTGATTTGCTCTTTTATGAGAGGACAATTTCTTGCAATGTGTCCCATCTTTTGGCAGCTGAAGCATTTGTAGCTTGAATAATCTTTTTGAGTCTTTTGAGACTTTTGTGACTTTTGAAATTTCTTGGGGGGATGATCCTCTTTCCTTCTCTTTCCTTTTCTTACATGTGATGCTAATGCTTGATCATCATCGCCCAACTTTTCTTCTCTTGCTGCCAATCTAGCTTCTTCTTGAGTAGAATCTTCCCATATCTTGGTGAACTTTCTTAGCTTTCTTTTGGAACAAATTCCTTGAATAAATGATTCCCAAGACTTTGGGAGACCATTCAATCTAGTCACTACTAGCTCAACTTCTTCAATTGTGTCTCCAATGGCTTCAATTTGTTCTTTGATTTGAGACACCCTTGTAAAGTAGGATTGAATGGTTTCTGAATTCTGCATCTTCACATTTTTGAGCTGTGTCATCAATGTCATCTTCCGGTTGATATTCTTGCCTTCATATAATCGGGATAAAGCATCAAACATTTGCTTTAGAGTCTTCAATGATGAGACATGAGGGATCAAGTGATCCTTGATAGAATCTATAATGATCCTCTTTTCCTTAACCAAATTCTTCTTGTACTTTTGCCTTAGCCTCATCTCCCTTTGGCTCTGCAACTTCTTCTTCAATGAAGCCTTCTAGATCATTTTTCTCTAGAATGAGTATCACTCTATATTTCCATGCTCGAAAGTTATCAACACCCTCAAGCTTCTCATCAAGCTTAGTTCTGAAGTCTTTCTGGCTCGAGATCTAGGAATATGACAAAAATGGAGACTTTGCAGAAATGAGTTTTGGATTTACCAGTCAATGCATTATGCCAAGGCGACCTCCTTTCTTCAAGGATCTGCTCCAAATTCACCTTTAAATGCCCAAACATCTTGACCTAGGGTTTTATGAGGAAACCCTAATTTTCCAACTTTTGAATTTTGGAGATTTGATCCAGAGG
>WSFP011559237.1:0-11080 GCA_009831015.1 Picea engelmannii
ATGTCCTATTTCTCTCAGACTCTCATTATTATACAGGCAGAGCAAACATAGTCGATGGAACCAACAACTATGCCGAGTTCAAAGCCTTGCTGTTTCTTTTGATGTCTGCCTTGAATAAAGGTTTGGTTCGTCAACAGGTCTATTGAGACTCAGCCCTTACTGTTAATATACAGGTGCATAACATAGGACTTCACTCATTAGCTTTACAGCTGAAAGATTTGGCCAGACAATTCCAAGTGATCTTATTTGCACATATATATATATCGAGAGCACAATGTCCAGGACTCCCTTTCTAATGAAGGCCTACAGAGGCCATGGGAGCAGTTAATTGAAGATGAGTACAATGGGTCTTTAACCACCTCTAGGTCATTTCATTTTAATAAATTGTAAATGTCTGTGGGGATATTATATTTTGATGATGATAATGATGCTTAACGTCCACTGAGACCAAAATTGGTCTATTGGACCTTAAGACAGGTAAGAGATTACTTAAATTTTTTTATAATGTTGTAATTATGTCAGTAATTATAAACTGTTTGAAGACTTTTGAAAGTTTCAATCTGTCATGCAAAAAAGTAAATTTGTATATTTTGGAAGCACTGTCTGTTGCTAAAGGTATAGAGAAATGGGTATCAAGTGTCAATCCTTTGGACGTGTGCAGTCGCTGCACTTTGAAGAATGTATTTTGGATTCTATCTGGAATTAGAAATACTTTTTTTCTGATGAAAAAAATATATAAATTTATAAGTTATAACTTTAGTATTCTAATACCAAGTTTATAAATAACTTTAATATATAAGTTAAATAATATCACATTATAACTATATGACATAATAAGTTTATAACATTAATATAGTGTTATAAAGTTAGTGTTAAAATAAAGTTATAAAGTACATTAATGTTGATATAAAGTTATTTCTTTAAAGGAGAGTAGCCATGTCAAGTAATAGCCACCTAGCTACCAATTTTTGGTACCTAAAAGAAAACCATTCATTTTCCACCTTTCGATATAAATAATAAGCGACTGTTCGATATATTAAATCACCGTTCGATATATTAAATCACCGTTCACTGTTCTATATAATAAAATACGGCAATTTAATCTAAATGTTATTACTAAAATGGATGGTGTTGGGAACACAACACCTAAATCTAAATGAAACTATGGTGATTTAATCTAAATGAAACTATGATGATTTAATCTAAATGTTATTAATAAAACACTAAAGCTAAATTACATTATTTCAAATTCGGATATCATTAATGAAGTTAACTTTTATAGAACTTTATAGCATTAATTATGGAATTCATATCCATTGCCGGAGACGAACTTAACAAAGGTTTAACAATTATCAAATCTGCACATGGGCGATCTCCATTTATAAATCAATTATCGAATCTGCAGTTGGATCCGCGCGTGTGGGTCTAGTTATTACGAGGATCCACCAATTAATCAAAGCAGCCGTTTCCAGTTGGGCAGGAACCGTGTGGCAGGCGAATCCTCACGGATCTTGGCGAATCTGGATTCAGAATCGGATCTATAATGTGGATCTGCGGATCCAGCCTCCAGACCCGACGGATCCGGTAGCATAGCTTGACTCCAATGTTTTCGAGGCAGTTAGCTACATGATGAATTAAGTGGGAGAAGTGTTCTTACGGTTGTCACTGGTTTTAATAATATTCCTACACATTGATGATTTTTAAATTGGTTTAGTATAGTTTAGTATATATATAATGTTTGCTAAAAAGACCTCTCAAAATAGATATCAATATTAAGGTAGGTCTAACACTCATGAGAAAAGAATGAAGCAGAAAAGGCAAAATCAACTGAAGACATAAAGATCAAGGACAAAGACATGGAAGATTCACTTTGAAATCTAATCCAAAGGTATGTATTTAAAACGTTCAATCATCTTGAGACGCTGATAAAAGGCCATTGCTCAGACCACCCACACAACAATGAACCCAACCCTTAATCAAATCAAGCCCAAAAGCAAAGAAGAAGAAACCCTAGGAATCATAACAACAATGACAGCTGCAGTGGTTTCTGGGTCTTGAAGTGGTTTCCTGAACACTAGTTTCAATCTACAGAAGGGCAAGTACGTGCCATTTATGTCCAGGATCGCAGTTGGGGCAATGAGCTTGGTGTGGCCGCGAAAGACAGCATAGGTGAGGGGATAGGACAACGTGCAACTGCACAGGAGAGACTCATCTCAAGTACAACTACATGGTCTGGTGGAGCCACAAGTAAATGAAAAGGGACATGTACGACAATCGTTGCTCCAGGGACATGTACAGGCAAGGGCACCAATGCAGTGCATGGTACAATTTCAGCATACACATGTAGCCTCTGTTGTGAACAGATATGTACAATTGATAGTGGGTTTTGGTTTTCAAAGAGTTCATTTGGCAATGGCAAGCAATCTTTCTCTAGGGGCTGAGCTGGGGTGTTATTGAGGGAAGAGACAATGTCTATCAGAGGAGAATTCAATCCCATGAGTGATCTCCAAATTACATTGCCCTTAACTGTTTGGAGAGTGATGGTTCTATAAAAGCAGTGGTCATTCTCGGAATGCCAAATTTACAGGCGATGGGATTTCCAATTTGAGCAAGAGCAAGACAGACTGGCCTTCTCTTCCTTCAAGAGGAACTGGTGTAGTCGTGTAGGAGTTTGTCGTGGGATAAAGCCCTAACATGGAGGTAATGGATGCAGATAAGGGAGAGACTGTGGCTACTTTGGGTATTGAATAAGCGATCCCCTCATTGGATACAAAGGTTGGTCATTCCCCTCTTGCTATTATGCCTGCAAAGAAGGCGATGGGCATGGGGAAACCACCGACTCGATCTAGTACGGAGCTACATGTAGAGCTTCCTTCACAGCCTTTAGTGAATGCAAATAACTCGTCAAGCACAAATCCAGATGACTTCAATTTTTTCCTTGATGGCAAGAAGGAATATTTGAGGGGTGTATGCACTTGGAAACTAGAAGTGTGATCCTATTTTTTTACACCGTATACCGAATGAGGAGGCATTTAACCACTTCAACCTATTTTATTGGGAGGCCAAGGGGATTTCCTTGAACTCTTATTGGGAATTGGAGTCAAAGTATGTCTGCCTATTGTTTAATTCAGATGTCGCAGCTCACCATGTGTTATAATTAGGATCTTGAACAGGCTAATTATCCTCTTTGGCTGGAATTGCCAACCCTGCATGCCGTCATGCGCCCTTTTGTGATCTATTTGCCTGTAATTTTGGTAAAGTTCTTATCCTAGATGGTTGAAAAAATTCTTTTACGGCAAATCCGAGGGTTTGTGTGGAGTTGAACTCGAAGCGAAAGATTAACCTCTTCATTTCCGTTTGCAACATTGATGGAGTTAAACAACAAAAGGTTCGATATCTAAATTTTTTGTATGCCTACTTTGCCTGACATGCTCAGGATCATTTGATTAAGCACTGCCCTCTTCACAAACCCAAGCCAGGGAAGGTTGCAAGCGTGGGTGTGGGTGAAGTTCCTACTTCTCAGGACACATGGACAAGTGGCACCTCCATGGCTTCAGGTCAGGGAGTCGATGGTGGTGCCCCTCTGTGGTTGTTAGTGCGGGAATAGGTGGTTCTTATTTTGGTGGTACAGGATAAGAGCAGGGGATTCTACTTTTGGTGGTTCAAGTGCAAGAGCAGGTGATTTCAAAGTGAGTGGTTCAAGTATGGTTTCAAAGCGGGGTTCTAGTAGGCCGATGGTGCAACCTAGGGTTACCATTTCTTCCTTGGTGGGACAGTATCCTCAAGCACATCAGAACCTAGACCCAGAGTGGTTTGGTTAGGGTGGTTTGGTTAGCTTGAGGTCCAGTAGGGTGGTTTGGTTAGCTTGAGGTCCAGTAGCATCAGAACCTAGGGTGGTTTGGTTAGCTTGAGGTCCAGTAGCATCGAGATTGAATCAAGGTGGAAAGTTCAGTCTAACAAGGAAAAAAAAGGCCTCCCCCACTGCTCATGTGGACAAATTAGTGGTGATTTGAGCACTATGTTGCAGGTGAAGTCCTATAAGGATGTGATGGTTCACTCACCTAATTATTGTATGCTAGGATTACAAGGATTTGAGACAAATAACCGGTTCACTATTTTAGGTCTTCATCTTCCTTTCGAACGAAGCTCTAGATTTGAGCTTTGGAACCGGATGAATAACTGTTGGAATGGTGCTTTTTGGGCTTCAAATCATTGTCAAGGGAGTGGAGGGGTGGTGATTTGTGTCTGAGTCACACTCTTGATTAGGTGATGTTGGATATGATTGTACTATATTGCCAGGGGTACTTGGGTCTGTGCTCGTCTACAATGGATCCACGAGGTGAATGTAAGCTCCAAATTCCATGTTGACTTCCTCAATAGGAAAGTGACCACTGAGCTTGATCTGCATAGGGAAAATAGTTCTCTTGTAGAGGACCCTAATAAGGTGAGAGGTGTGGTTAGTTCCATTTTAAAAATATTTTTTCTCCTTGTCTTATCTTATCTAACAAATGGGGTGGTGATTATTAGAGATGCTTGTTGCAAGGTTTTCCCCTATAAGGTTTCTAGTGATGATTGAGACAAGTCGGACAGAAACTTTTCAAGGGAGGAGCTTTATGCTACTTTGACTTCCATGTAAAATGGCAAGTTGTCAGCTATTGATGGCCTTCCTCGTGAGTTCTACAAGGCCATGTGGAACACCATTGGCGACTATTTTTGTTATTTGGCTTCTAAACTATTCACCTTAGGTCAACTTTCAAAGTTTCTCAATCAGGGCCTGTTGAGAAATGTAGCTCAAGTAGGAACTTCTTGCACATGTTTAAATGTGAAAGTGGGAGATAATTCCATCTTGTAATTTCACTTGAAAAATAAAATAAAAAGTGAAAGTCTTATGTTTTGAAGTCAATTGGTCTTAGGAATCTAAATGAAATGTTTTAGAAATTCTAGAACAATAGTGACTTAGATTAGGATTTAATCTTAGCCGTACATCTCATTATTGAGATAGGAAGCAGCTAGGATTGAGGAGATTAGTTATCTTCTCTCAAAGCATAAAGAGGACAAGATAGGAGAAGTCGATCTCATATGAGAAGAGAGCAAGAGAGTTGGAAGAAAGAAGAGTGCATCAAGAAGAAAAGAAGCAGATCTGCTAAAGATACCATAAGTATATCATGTTGTACAATTTTTACCACTATTGTAGTTGTCTTTTCATTATGCACAAGTCATACATCTTCAGATCTAGCCATGCACCTTCAGATATGACTATACAGTGTAATGCTTTAAGTGTGCATTAGTGTTGAGAAGGGAGAATGAGAGATTTGTTGTGCAGGAAAGGCAAAAACAGAGCAAGTCGTACCACTGTAGTTGTACCCTCTTCTACACAGGTCGTACACTTTTGTTTGAGGTGATTTAATGATCGTACAATCACCTTGTAAGCTTTGATCAAAGGAATGAAAAGTTGATTCAAAGGAGAAATCCCTATGTATGTATTTTATTTCTTCCATTGTTCATTTTTCAGCTAGTGTGTGATGGATGCAATGTTCAAAAATTTAATTTTTTGTTAAATAGATTTTGTTTTTCAGTTATTTAATGAGAGAACATTAGGACAGCAATCACCTAGGCTAGAAAACTTTACATGGTATCAGAGTTGCTTCTCAGATTGAGATTCGCAAGGGTTTACAATGGTAAGTCAACTGTCAAAAAGAAGGACCAGCAGTTAGAGGGTTTAAATATTCCTTTTAAAGACTAATTTTCAGATCTCGGAGTTTGTGCACTAGATCTCAAAGATGGCCTCAACTAGCCTCATATTCGAGAATAGACTAGATGGTGCCTCAAATTTCTTGTCATGGAAAGTGAGGGTTACACTCTTATTAGAAGAAAATGATCTCTAGGATATTGTCAAGGATGTTGTCCCTTCACCTATAAATCTGCAGCAGTTGGCAGCTCACAAGAAGAAAGAAGTGAAGGCCAAGTGGATAATCATGGACGCCATAAAGGTGTTGATATTATGGTAGCTGCGGGAGGTATTTACCTCCACGTGTAAACCCGACGAGAATAGAATATTCCGGGAAGCAAGAAGAAACCCTAATTAGTTGGCTAATAACCCTAGAAGACAAGTCGGCTCAAGAAGATAATTTGTATTAGGGTATTAGCCTCCAAGAGAAGAAGTCGGCTAAAGGAAATATCATATGCTAAGTAAATAGGCACCCAGAATGAGAAGTCAGCTCAAGCAGTTTGCCAGTTCTAGTATAAATACAGGAGGCCAGTCTTCATTCTGGCAGGCATTCTCAGAACTGCAGAAGCAACACTTGTGCGCACTGCAGTTGGCCAGTTTGTGCGCAAGTTTGGAGGAGAGTTGTCGTTGCAGCTGCTGCAGATAGCAGATTTTGGTTTTGGCTTGGACTATCTCTTGGTTATGGTTTGGACTCTCTGATCAACTCTTGTTACTCTTGCTTGGTGCGCTATTCTTGGAGAAATATGCGCCACCCTTTGTTTGGCTATCTAGCCTAGGGTTTGCTTCCAGAATGATTCTCTGTCAAGGTTAAGGTGCTCGAGGGTGGCTTCGGCCTATGGTTGGGTGACAATAGTGATATTGTCTATGGTTAAACGAGCACATCCATCATATTCTAACAAAAGGATCATTTGATCCCTCATATATCCAAGAAGAAGACATCAAAGGAAATGTTTGATGCCTTGATAACATAAACAGGAAGATAATATTGCAAAACAAATTCAGATCAATAGAGATGACCAAATCAGAGTTAGTTACCAGTAAATTTATGAAGGTCACACAGATTCATGATCAATTTGCAATAGTTGGGGAGAAGATTACAGATGCAACGATGGTAAACATGTCACCGAATGGATTCCCAACTTCATGGGCAAAATTTGTCAAAGGTATTTGTGCTCATGAGAACCTTCCTAACTTTGAAAAGCTATGGGATGACTATATCCAAGAGGAGACTCGAATGGAGTCAGAAGCAAACAAGAAAGGTGGAAACGAGAACCTAGCCCTAATTTATTAGCATCACAGGAAAGAAGGACTTGAGTGAAATCAAGTGCTTCATTTATCAAGCACAGTCATTATGCATCGCAGTGTCCAAACAAGAAGGATAAAGGGATGCAGCAGCAGAAGCAAGTAGCAACCTCTGCAAAAATTCATATGAACAATTTTGTTGCCAAGTTCAAGAAGGATTTATTTATGATATATTTCCTTTCTACCAGCACGGTTCCTAGGAATGTGTGGTGTGTGGAAAGTGGGGCATCTCGTCATATGACATATGCCCGACAATTATTTTCTAGTCTAGTGAAGAACTCATTAGTACAAGTTGAGCTTGGTGATGATGCCAAGCACCTAATAGCAAGAGTTGGTACTATTCCCTTCCAGCTTGAGTCAAATAACTCTTTAGATTTTGACGATGTCTTGTTTGTTCCAACTCTCATAAAGAACTTGCTTTTAGTTTTAGTTATGGAGAATAAGGTCTATGTAGTTGAGTTCAAGAACCAGCGAGTCCTCATCAAGCCAAGGGAATCTAGCCTAGATATAGCTTAGGTAATAGGGGTTGGGGAAGGTAATCTTTACAGGTTGCAAGGTGAACTTGTCTGAACCCGAGTTCATATCGGTCACAACTTGTGTCAGTTGTGGCAAAAGAGAATGGGGTACCTGCATCATAAAGCATTGCCTATTCTGAGGGAGATAGTCATAGGTCTTATAGAATTCAATATTGGACAACAAGGAGTATGCAAAGGGTGCATGCTTGGCAAGCATACCTGCTTTCCAAGGATGCTTTCCCAAGCAGTGAGCATAGGTCTAAGGAGATTCTAGACCTAGTGCATTTGGATGTTTGTGGGCCGATCTCAGTAGCATCAATTTTAGAAAGCATGTATTATGTTTCCTTTGTTGATGACTTCTCTCGCAACTTGGATCTACTTCCTAAATATCAAGGATGAGATTTAGCAAGTTTTAGGAGTTCAAAGCTCTAGTTGAAAACCAGACAAGGAAGAAGATCAAAGTCTTGAGATCGAACAATGGGGGTGAGTATACCTCCAAGGAGATCGAGGGTTTCTACATGGAGGCGAGAATCAAGACGGAGCTAATTGTTCCATACAACCCACAACAGAATGGAGCTACAAAGCAAAGGAATCAATCCATCATAGGGGTTGCTAAGGCCATGATTCATCATCGGGACTTAACGATGTTTCTTTGGGCAGAGGCGTGTAACATAGCAGTCCACATCCAAAACCGATATCCTTACAAGATCTTTGGAGGACAAGACACCAAAGTAGGCATTCACTCGTGTGAAGGCAGAGGTGAGTCATTTCCGCATCAAAAGTTGCTTGCATGATTGTTTGATCAAGAGTTGGACGCCACAATCATTTACTATGATAATCAAAGGTGTATCAAACTCTTTGAGAATCCAATGTTTCATGACAGGTCCAAGCACATGGAGATAAGATATCAATTCATACGAGACAAGATTCAGAAGGAAGCAGTGAAGCTCCAGTATATTCCCACAGATCAACAGGTAGTTGATATTCTAACCCAACCCTTAGCAAAAGGGAAGTTTGAATCATTTAGAGACAGACTTGAATTGGTGCAGAATTACTTCCTCGCTAAGAGGGAGTGTTGAGAAATGTAACTCAAGTAGGAACTTATTGCACAAGTTTCAATGTAAACATGCAAGAAGTTGTTCGAGACATTTCTTTAGTGATCACTTAGGAAAAGTGGGAAATAATTCCATCTTTTAGTTTCACTTGAAAAATAAAAGAAAAAGTGAAAGTCTTATGTTTTGAAGTTGATTAGTCTTAGGAATTGAGGAGATTAGTTATCTTCTCTCGAAGCATAAAGAGGACAAGATAGGAGAAGTTGATCTCATATGAGAAGAGAGCAAGAAAGGCGGAAGAAGGAATAGTGCATCGGGAAGAAAAGGAGTAAATTTGTTAAAGAGACCAGCAAGTACAACAAGCCGTACAATCCGTACCACTATTGTAGTTGTCTTTTCGTTATGCACAGAACATACATCTTCAAATCTCGTCGTACACCTTAAGAATTAGCCATATAGTGTAATGCTTAAGTATGCTTCAATGTTGAAAGGGGAGAAAGATAATATTAGATAAGATAAGATAAATGTATTAAAATGTCTAACAAATGACCATTGAGTAGGTCAATGGGACTGTTTAGGTACAATGATGTCTAAACAAAGCAAGAGCGCTAAAGTGGCTCCTATAAAAGCAAGAAGCAAAAAATAAAATAGAATAGAATTCTAATCTAAAACCTAGAAGGCCAATACCATAAATGGAGCGGCAAACCAAGAGAGAGATGTACAAGGCAAGTAGATCTAGAGTCTATGGTTCCAATAAAACGAGGCTATCAAGGTCCATTTGAACCATCTCTCCTAACATTCGAGGCCGAATGGAAGAAACTCAAAAGAGATGTTTGTCTAGAAGAAGAATTGGAAGAGGAATTGGTATAAGTGTTGTGTTGTTGTTTGGAAGGAAGAGCCCGTCGTTGTGGTATGGAAGATATCATCTGGCGACTGGTCTATCTGCTGGTATGAGGTATAGTCTGGTGACGTTGTTAGGGTCTCACGGAAGTAGAAATAGAGCCTTGTGTCCTCAGTGATCTGGGGTCATCTCTATCCATCTGTTGCTTGGTGACCCTAATCGAGAGCACCGTAGAAAAGGAAGTGATATGCTTGCTCTGTTAGGTGGGAGTTGCTCTGGGATGTGGATGTGGCCAGAGGATAGAAGAGTGGAGACGAAGGGCCCCCTAGATGTATAAAGCCATGCATCTTTGGTCAAGATACCTAAAGAAACAACCAAGCGTCCCCGAATCTCATAGTAAACTGAGCAACAAAAGATGAAGTGCTCCTCAGTCTCAACCTCTCAGAGATGGCACAACTAGCAAATCCTGTCAGAAAGAGCAATATGTTGTCCAAGAAAAGCAAAAGCAAAACAAACCATATTGTTGTAGTTGTACCCTCTCTTACACAAGCCATACACTTCTATTTGAGGTGATTTAATAACCATACAGCTATTGGTTCAAAGCAGGCTACATAGGTCACCTTGTAAAATTTGGTCAAAGGAATGAAAAGTTTATTTGAAGGAGAAATCCCTGTGTATGTGTTTTATTTCTTTCGTTGTTCAGTTTTCAACTAGTGTGTGATTGATGCAATGTGAAGAAATTTAATTTTTTGTTGTGAAATAAATTCTATTGTTGAGTTATTTAATAAGAGAACATTAAGACAACAGTCACCTAGGATAGAAAAATTTACAAGGCCTACTCAAACTTATTCCCAAGAATGCAACCAAAGATTCTATTGGGGGTTGGTGGCCTATCACTTTACTCACAATTGCATATAAAATCATGGCTAAGGTGTTGGCCTTGAGGATTTGCTTCATTGCACAGTATGTGATGCATTAGGAGCAGACTAGCTTTGTTCAAAGATGCTGACTTGTTTGGGTTTTGGACTATGCTATGTTGCCATGGAGAACACTCTCTTCACCAATCTCTTAGCCTTTGTCTCAATCAACAATGCATTGTCCCCATAGATTTTTTAGCATGGATCCATCCGTCGAGGATGTCCTTTAGCTCCTTATCTATATGTGTTAACAGTCGATGCTCTAGGTTACTTGTTAGAGACTGCATGTGTTACCAGGCAAGATCAAGGCATCTTGCTCCTAAATAGTTCAAAGATGGTTAATAACCACTTTGCAGATGATCCTCTCCTCTCTAAGCACTGAGCGAGATTCAATTGATGGGGCCCTAGCATTCTTGAATACTTTTTTCTCTACTTTAGGTGTTATGGTCACTAGTCACAAAATAGATTTTTGGTTGGTCAGGTTGGATCCTCCGCCAAATTGGATCCTTGCAGCTTGGACATATGTTCACCCTAAGGTCATTGTGAGGTATTTGGGTATTCCTTTTGGATTGAGTATGTTACCAGTATCTATGTGGAATTGTGTTATGAACATAAATATACATATAAAAGATATTCATAACATAATAATTAATTAATAAATAATAACTATTAATAATGAAAGGACATGTCTCAAAGGACATGACTATTGGTTAAGGGCACCCCTG
>WSFP011559259.1:0-11079 GCA_009831015.1 Picea engelmannii
AATGGGCCTTGGACAAACAGACTTGTGGGAGCTTACAAAACTCCATTATGCTGCTTGGTTTGGATTTTATGCCCAGGACCAAGTTGGCCACATGTCCTTAAATGGATTGAGGAGGTGAGTTGCAACTATCGATAAAACTCAAAATGGGACTCGGATGCAAGAATCGTCCATTGCATTAGATCCGGAGCACTGGTTTCAGCTATTGGGGCTCCTTTACTATCATTCTGTTGAACATGAAATCATTTATTGGACTATCTCCAACACTAGGGGTTTGGTCAATGAGGCATAGTGCAATTTTTGAAGAGAAGGTCGATTTTCAAGAAACTTGTGTTTGGTGTTTTTGTCTAGTGTATTCACATGGGCCTTGGCCAAATTGACTTGCAAGAGCTTACAAAAGTCCGTTATACTACTCGGTTTGGATTTTATGCCCCGAGATCAAATTGACCACAGGTCCCTAAATGGCTTGAGGAGGTGAGTTGCAACTCGCGATAAAACTGAAAATGAAACTTAGATGCATGAACCGTCAGTTGCATTGGATTAATAGCACTGAGATTCAACTAGTGGGGCCCCTACGCTATCATTTAGTCGACCGAAAAACCACTTGTTGGAGTAACTCTGGCACTAGGGTTTTAGTCAATGAGGCATAGTGCAATTTCTAAAGATGAGGTCGATTTTCAAGAACACTCTGTAGATCATTTTTTTCTAGTGTAGTCGCATGGGCCTTGGCCAAACATACATGCGAGAGCTTACGAAACAACATTATGCTGCTCAGTTTGGATTTTATGCCCTTAGACCAAATTGGCCACATGTCCTTGAATGAATTGAGGAGGCGAGTTGCAACTATCGATAAAACTCAAATCGAGACTCGGATGGGCGAACTGTCAGTTGCATTGGATCTGGAGCACCAGGTTTGAGCTATTGGGGATCCTATGCTATCATTACATTGACTGAAAAACAATTTGTTGGAGTATCTCCAACACTAGGATTTTAGTTAATGAGGCATAGTGCAATTTCTGAAGAGGAGGTCGATTTTAAAGAACATTGTGTTGGGTATTTTGGGCTAGTGTATTCATGTGGGCCTTGGCCAAATAAACTTGCGGGAGCTTACAAAAGTCTTTTATTCTACTCAGTTTAGATTTTATGCCCCCAGACCAAATTGACCACATGTCCCTAAATCGCTTGAGGAGGTGAGTTGCAACTCATGATAAAACTCAAACTGAGACTCTGATGCACAAACCGTTAGTTGCATTGGATTAAGAACACAGGGTTTCATCTAGGTCGGCCCCTAAGCTATCATTATGTTGACCAAAAAACCATTTGTTGGAGTATCTCCAACACTAGGGTTTTGGTCAATGAGGTATAATGCAATTTCTGAAGAGTAGGTGGATTTCCAAGAAAACCATGTCAGGTGTTTTTGGTTAGTGTAGTCACATGGGCCTTGGCCAAATTGACTTTCGGGAGCTTACGAAATTCCATTATTCTACTCGGTTTACATTTTATGCCCCCATATCAAATTGACCACAATTCCCTAAATTGCTTGAGGAGACGAGTTGCAACTCGCGATAAAACTCAAACTGGGATTTAGATGCACAAATGATGCAGGAGCATCTCTCCACGTCATCCAGCCAGCCAGCCAGCCATGCCAACGAATTCAAATCACACGCTAAAAGAGAGGCGCAACCTCATCTAAATTTGAATTCAATTTAAATTTAAATGCTTAGGTTGTTGAGCCAGGAAGTCGTGCCTTTGTGCAGGCGTAGAGTAGATCGACCTTTAATGTGTGTAATGGATGAGATCTAGATCCGATTATGGACTAGACATCCCATTCAATGTAATTTAATAGGGTAGGTAGCTTGGAGGGAAGTGCTCGAAGAGCCCCCTCATGTAAAAGATATTTTCATATCTCATTTTGTAGTAGTGGAAGTAGTGGAAGAGAGTTAGATGAGTAGGATTCTGAGAAGAGCCAGTAAGAGCTCAAGAACACCTTGTAATTACAGGCATTTGCCATTTAATATAAACAGAGCAGTTTTTTCTGCATGAATACCTATGTTATGTGGATGTCTATGTGTGTTCTTTATTTATGTTGTATATGTATACTGTAGTTGTGCATTTGCAGGAGTGTGCTTGATTTCAGGTGAAGGTCTTTGATGTTTCATGCCAGGAGGGCGTGACAGAGTACTGCGATCTCTGAATACCGGTGCACTGAGGATGCACTTCTGAGCACTGCGGGTTCAGATAAAGACATGTTGTGGCACAAGAACTGAAGTCAACAACTCAGAGTAAGACCTCAAGGTTGTTGAACACCTTGGAGGCAAGGCTGTGTATGAGAGAAACATTTGCAGACATAATTCTGCTGTGGATTCTGTAAAGGCTCTGCCAAGTGGGCATTGAGCACAGGCACAAGGTGTAGTTGGAAGAACTCTGCTGAGAGTTTGAAGGAGAAAACAAAATCATTGAGGGTTTTGTAGATCTCTGTCAGGAGGGCATCGAGCAAGTGCAAGGAGTGCACGAAAGAAGACAGAACTGTTGAACGTTCTGTGAAAGGGAAACTTTGCCAGGTGAGCATTGAGACTGTGTGTAGGTAGGCACAAGAAAAAAAGAACTCTTTGAGTTCTGGAAGTGAGGAAGGGTCCACTGAGGGAACCTTCTTAGGGTTGTTGAACACCCAGAAAGACTCAGCAAGGGGTTGCTGGAGTGAAGAATAGGCCAAAAGGCATTTCATTCTCCATCTGATGGAGAAGGAAGAAAGGATAAAATCCCTTAGGGGTATGAGCATTCGAAAAGCTCAGGAGAGACAACATTGTGGGCACGTGAAGACTCTGCAGAAGTGTAGGAGTCAAAGAATCCTTTGAGGATTCGGGCGTAGAAGTTCAGGAGGGAGAACGTTACATACGCGCAGCAAAGATCAGAGTCGAGAGTTCGCTGGGGCAATTAGACACAGGCCGAGGCCTTTTGAATCTTTGGAATTTCTCCTAAGTCAGGGAAGAAAGTGCGCAGAAGCTTAGGAGGAGCATAGTAGCCGTCAGATCGGTTGAAGAAGAAGATCTGGACCGTCGGTTTTCACGTCCAGGAAGGTGCACAAGAGAAGCGTCGAGGAGAATGGATCTGGGCCGTCAGATCTTGAGCGAATACCCGTCAGCCGTCAGATTGGATAGGAGATGCACGAGGTTTACCTTCGTGGATAGGAGGCGGAAAATCCCGACGAAGCCGTGGCCATCGTGATATCGCATATCGGGATATCAGAGATCTCGAAGACAAGAGATCGGGGATTTCCATGGGAAAAGTCCCGGAAACGATCTGAGCCGTCCGTTTGTGGGGACACGTGGACAAGATCGAAAGTCCATCGGTGTATCAAGGATCGTCGTTTCGTGAGTCCTGGAGACAAGGCACCCAGGGCACTTGGAGTCATGAAATCGTGAGGAGATATCAGAGCTGTCCATATTGAGGAGGACACGTGGAAGTAATCAAACGTCATCGGGAAAAGTCCTGAAAGGAAGGACTCCATTGGAGCTTCAGGAGTCGGTAAATGGGGAGTTCTGTGAGCAAGAGGTCAGGGAAATCCATAGTGAAAACCCCGATACAATTAGAGCGTCCATCTGTTGGGACAGGTGGAAATCATCGAGAGTCGGTTTGGCCATCGAGACTCACACAGGTAAGTGTTTTTGGTTTGGAATTTGGTGAATTCCGAGGCTTAATATGGACTGTCCATCCATTTGGGATGCGTGTCGGAGATCCGACGAAAGTCAGGGATCGACATATCAGGGATTTTGTGGAAACAAAGTCTTTTCATTTTGGAATCGTGAACCCCGAAACCCTGAAAGGAGGGAAGAGCCATTGAGGGAGCTAGCTGTCAACACATCAGAGAAGAGGAAAGTGCCATCGTGAGGGGCCAGCTGTCAGCATAGCGAAGAGTCGGTATTTGGAGGATCGGGAATCCCGTGAGCCAATGCATTGTGGCATTGAAAATCTTAAAATCCCGACGGAGTGGTAAGACTGAGGTCATGGGGATAACAGTCATATGGGCTAGAGCCTAGCCAGGAGGGCTAACGCGTAAAGGGCCCGTCGGGATTCGAGGGATCGCGAATCCTGAGGACATGTGCATTTGGACATTGGAAAGTCTAAAACCCTGATGAGGAGGTATGGCTGTGGTCATATAGAGGGAGGTCGTATGGACCCAAAAGACTAGCCTAGGGGACTAGCAGAAGTTGGAGCACGTCGGGAATTGGAGGATCGCGGATCCTAAGGGAAATTGCATTTTGGTATTAGAAAGCCCAAAACCCCGACGAAAGGAAAGATATAAGGCTGCAGTCTTGTAAGAACGGTCGTGTGGACTAGGGCATAGCCAGGAAGGGCTAAGGCCGGGTAGAGAGCTCATCGGTGATCAGGGACTCGAGAGGTAAAGAAATCTTGACGTCGGGGAATGCGAAACCCCGAAACCCGAAATTAAGATCAGGGAGAAAGGAGGACCCATGGATTGGGTTTTCACAGGGATTCCATTGGGAGTCAAAAAGAGCCACTTCGGCTCAGAAAGTGATTTTTTAACGATCCTTGGAGACCGAGAGGTCAGGCGCAGAGACCCTACGGGGTATGTAGGAGCGTCGCGCCATCAAGTGGTATCAGAGCTAGAACTTTGTTTGTATATTTCAAGCAGAGGGAGAAGGTAAAGGAAGACAGAGCACTAGAGACTCTGTGGTGATTGTTTGCAGGTAGGTAGCAATCAGGAAGACAGTCGGCAGGACTACAGGATGAAGCTGGTAGAACTCTTAGTGCGGAGTGACAGCAACAGGTTTTCTAGGAAAGCAGACAGAGAAAACACCATGGTTACTAAAGGCCATAGGCATGATGGGAAGAAAAGCAAGGCAGAAAAACTTGTAGAAATGGATAAAGAAATGGATAAAGATCTCTATGAATTAAAGGAAGACATAGAGAAGCTCAAACTACGGATGCGACAAGATAGGAGGTCGAGACAGATGCGTGAATTGCCCATGAAGAAGGAAAAAGAAAAGTGGCCAGTCAAGGAGTTGATGGTCAGAGGGCAGCGCAGGCTGTTAAAAATATGGTTGAGGTATGCTGAAAACCTCAAGGCCACAGAGGAAAAGATGATATATGTCTGTGAACCAGAGACTGGGAGAAGTCTCGATGATTTTGAAAATGAATTGAGATCAGTTGAAGATCTCAAGGACTACTAGGAGGGCAGAGAGGAAATTCTAGTTTGCCAGGAGGGAAAAAAGTTGAGATCACTGCGGGATCTCAGAGACTGTCAGGAGGACAACCAGGGAATTTCACATTGCCAGCTGGGCAATGAAATGAGGTTGCTGCGGGATCTCAAAGACTTCCAGGAGGGCAGTGGAAGCATCTCAGATTGCCAGGTGGGCAGAGATGAACATACGAGACTGTCTGAAAGTCTCATGAACTCGGAGGTGAGTTCAATTCAGCAAGGAGTGTTGATGAAGATGGGATCATTTGACCTCATAGTCTGCCAGGAGGGCAGTGAACACATCTCATATTGTCAGGTGGGCAAGGATGAGAAGGTGAATTTTGATTAGCCCGAGGAGCTGACAGAACAGATGAGACTGTCTAAGAGTCTCATAAAATCAGAGATGAATTTAGATTAACATGTGCAGCTGACAGAAGAGAAGGATCCGAGGGATCTTTTGATGATTGGGGGAATTGGAGTATTCCTACCATTTTCCCAGGAGGAGGTAGAAGTCTGTGTTGCAGATGGTGCAACAACAGCAGCAGAATAGTCAACTGAGATTGTCAAGGAGGAACTGGAGCAGAATTTGGAAGTTGCCAAAGAAGGAAAAGAGAGTGAGCATTCTGAGGAATGGCTCAATGACTTCAGCCAAGAAGCTGAGGAAGCTGTAGCATTGAAGCTGACAACAGAAGAAGCAGACAAAGAGGATGATGAGCATTCTGAGGAATGGCTCAATATTTTCAGCAAGGAAGCTGAAAAGACTGCAACAGGGGAGTTTGCAGCAGAAGAAGAAGAGGCAGACAACATTTGTTTTTCTGATTTGTATGAAAAATTCGAAGCCCTGGAGAAAAGGGTGAAGGTGCAGAGCGCGCACATCCAACAGGTGAAGTTGGAAACTGATGAAGGAGGCATGAGAGATCATGATGATCTGCTCATGTGCCAAAAAAATTTGCAGTTGAGGAGACTGTAAAAACAGAGCCAGCCACTGGAGCAGTTGGACGAAGTAATAGAAGAGATCAGAAGGCTGATGTTGGGGTCAGCAGAGACTGCCAGCGAGGAAAGGCTAAACAGGAAGAAGGAAGCAACAACAGTAGCGCATAAGCAACAACAGAATGGAGCAGATGGGAAGCTCCAGATATTTGTTTGGGATCTAGGAGGATTTCCAACAGTTGAAAGGGGAAGCTCATGAGCAGGGGCTCATGATTTTGTAGCTGAGGAGTATGATGCAGGAGAATCTCTCCACGTCAGCCAACCAACCAACTAGCCATGCCAACAAATTCAAATCACACGCTAAAAGAGAGGTGCAACCTCATCTAAATTTGAATTCAATTTAAATTTAAATGCTTAGGTTGTTGAGCCAGGAAGTTGTGCCTTTGTGCAGGCATAGAGTAGATCAGCCTTTAATGTGTGTAATGGCTGAGATCTAGATCCGATTCTAGACTAGACAACCCATTCAATGTAATTGAATAGGGTAGGTAGGTTGGAGGGAAGCGCTCGAAGATCCCCCTCAGGTAAAAGAGATTTTCATATCTCATTTTGTAGTAGTGGAAGTAGTGGAAGAGAGTTAGATGAGTAGGAGTCTGAGAAGAGCCAGTGAGAGCTCGAGAACACCTTGTAATTACATGCATTTTCCATTTAATATAAATAGAGCAGTTTTTCCTGCATGAATACCTGTGTTATGTGGATGTCTATGTGTGTTCTTTATTTATGCTGTAGATGTATACTATAGTTGTGCATTTGCAGGAGTGTGCTTGATTTCAGGTGAAGGTCTTTGAGGTTTCATGCCAGGAGGGCGTGACAGAGTAATGCGGTCTCTAAATACCGGTGCATTGAGGATGCACTTCTGAACACTGCGGGTTCATACAAAGACGTACTGTGGCACAAGAACTGAAGTCAACAACTCAGAGTAAGACCTCAAGGTTGTTGAACACCTTGGAGGCAAGGCTATGTATGAGAGACACAATTGTAGATAGAATTCTGCTATGGATTTTGTAAAGGCTCTGCCAAGTGGGCATTGAGCACAGGCACAAGGTGCAGTTGGAAGAACTCTGCTAAGAGTTTGAAGGAGAAAATAGAATCATTGAGGGTTCTGTAGAGCTCTGTCAGGAGGGAATCAAGCAAGTGAGAGCTCGAGAACACCTTGTAATTACAGTCATTTTCAATTTAATATAAACAGAGTAGTTTTTCCTGCATGAATACCTGTGTTATGTGGATGTCTATGTGTGTTCTTTATTTATGCTGGAGATGTATATTGTAGTTGTGCATTTGCAGGAGTGTGCTTGATTTCAGGTGAAGGTCTTTGAGGTTTCATGCCAAGAGGGCATGACAGAGTACTGCTATCTCTGAATACTGGTGCACTGAGGATGCACTTCTAAACACTGTGGGTTCAGACAAAGACGTGTTGTGGCACAAGAACTGAAGTCAACAACTCAGAGTAAGACCTCAAGGTTGCTGAACACCTTGGACGCAACGCTGTGTATGAGAGACACAGTTGCAGATAGAATTCTGCTGTGGATTCTGTAAAGGCTCTGCTAAGTGGGCATTGAGCACAAGCACAAGGTGTAGTTGGAAGAACTCTACTGAGAGTTTGAAAGAGAAAACATAATCATTGAGGGTTCTATAGAGCTCTGTCAGGAGGGCATCGAGCAAGTGCAAGGAGTTCACGAAAGAAGACAGAACTGCTGAACGTTCTGTGAAAGGGAAACTCTACCAGGTGGGAATTGAGACTATGTGCAGGTAGGCACAAGAATAAAAGAACTCTTTGAGTTCTGGAAGTGAGGAAGGGTCCACTGAGGGAACCTTCTCAGGGTCGCTGAACACCCAGAAAGACTCAGCAAGGGGTTGCTGGAGTGAAGAATAGGCCGAAAGGAATTTCATTCTCCATCTGAGGGAGAAGGAGGAAAGGATAAAATCCCTTAGGGGTCTGAGCATTCAAAAATATCAGGAGAGACAACACTGTGGGCACGTGAAGACTCTGCAAAAGCGTAGGAGTCAAAGAATCCTTCGAGGATTCAGGCGTAGAAGTTCAGGAGGGATAGCGTTGCATATGTGCAGCGAAGCTCAGAGTCGAGAGTTCGCTGGGGGAATTAGACACAGGCCGAGGCCTTTTGAATCTTTGGAATTTCTCCCAAGTTAGGGAAGAAAGTGCGCAAAATCTCAGGAGGAGCAAAGTAGCCGTCAGATCAGATGAAGAAGAAGATCTGGACCATCGGTTTTCACGTCCAGGAAGGCGCATAGGAGAAGCATCGAGGAGAACGGATTTGGGTCGTCAGATCTTGAGCGGATACCCGTCAGCCATCAGATTGGATAGGAGTTGCACGAGGTTTACCTTCGTGGATAGGAGGTGGAAAATCCCGACGAGGGTGTGGCCATCGGGATATCACATATCTAGATATAGAAGATCTCGAAGACAAGAGATCGAGGATTTCCATGGGAAAAGTCCCGGAAACGATCTGATCCGTCCGTTTGTGGGGACACATGGACAAGATCGAAATTCCATCGGCATATCGGGGATCGGCATTTCACGAGTCCTGGAGACAAGGCACCCAAGGCACTTGGAGTCGCGAAATCACAAGGAGAGATCAGAACCATCCATCTTGAGGAGGACGCGTGGAAGTAATCGAACGCCATTGGGAAAAGTCCCGAAAGGAAGGACTCCATTAGAGCTTCGGGAGTTGGCAAATCGGGAGTTCTGTGAGCAAGAGGTCGGGGAAATCCATAGTGAAAACCCCGATACAATCAGAGTGTCCATATGTTGGGACATATGGAAATCATCGAAAGTCATCGGCGGTTTGGCAATCGGGACTCACACAGGTAAGTGTTTTTGGTTTGGCGTTTGGCGAAGTTCGAGGCTTAATCTGGACCGTCCATCCATTTGGGACGCATGTTGGAGATCCGACGAAAGTTGGGGATCGACATATCGGGGATTCTGTGGACACGAAGTCTTTTCATTACGGAATCGTGAACCCCGAAACCATGAAAGGAGGGAAGAGAAATTGAGGGAGCCAACTGTCAGAACATCAGAGAAGAGGAAAGTGCCATCGTGAGGGGCCAGCTGTCAGCATAGCAGAGAGTCGGGATTTGGAGGATCGGGAATCCCGTGAGTCAATTCATTACGGCATTGAAAAGCTCGAAACCCCGATGGAGTGGTAAGACTGAGGTCACGGGGATAGCGGTCATATGGGCTAGAGCCTAGCCAGGAGGGCTAACGCGTAAAGGGCGCGTCGGGATTTGAGGGATCGCGAATCCTGAGGACATGTGCATTTGGACATTGGAAAGTCTGAAACCCCGATGAGGAGGTATGGCTGCAGTCATATAGAGGGAGGTCATATGGATCCAAAAGACTAGCCCAGGGGACTAGCGGAAGTTGGAGCGCGTCGGGAATCGAAGGATTGCGGATCCTAAGGGCAATTGCATTTTGGCATTAGAAAGCCCGAAACCACGACGAAAGGAAAGATATAAGGTTGCAGTCTTGTGAGAACGGTCGTGTGGACTAGGGAATAGCCAGGAAGGGATAAGGCCGGGCAGAGAGCTCATCGGTGATCGGGGACTTGAGAGGTAAAGAACTCTTGACGTCGGGGAATGCAAAACCCCGAAACCTGAAATTAAGATCAGGGAGAAAGGTGGACCTGTGGATCGGGTTTTCACAGGGATTCCATTGGGAGTCCAAAAGAGCCGCTTCGGCTCAGAAAGTGATTTTTGAACGATCCTTGAAGACCGGGAGGTCAGGCGCAGAGACCCTGCGGGGTATGTAGGAGCGTCGCGCCATCAACAAACCGTTAGTTTCATTGGATTAAGAGCACTAATGTTTTTCTAGTGGGGACCCTACACTATCATTTAATCGACCGAAAAACCATTTGTTGGAGTATCGTCGACACTAGGGTTTTGGTCAATGAGGCATAGTGCAATTTCTGAAGATGAGGTTGATTTTCAGGAACACTATGTCGAGCATTTTTTTCTAGTGTAGTCGCATGGGCCTTGGCCAAACATACATGCGGGAGCTTACAGAACAAAATTATGCTAAACCCCCACATGCACTTCTTACTTTTTTCTAGAGCCAAATTCCATAATGCTGCTCAGTTTGGATTTTATGCCCCTAAACGAAATTGGTCACATGTCCTTGAATATATTGAGGAGATGAGTTGCAACTATCTATAAAAATCAAACCTAGACTCGGATGTACAAACCCTCAATTGCATTGGATGTGGAGCACTGAGTTTCAACTATTAGGGATCCTATGTTATCATTTTGTCGATTGGAAAATCTTTTCTTGGAGTATCTCCAATACTATGGTTCTCGTCAATTAAGAATAGTGCAATTTCTTAAAGAGGAGGTGAATTTTCAACAACAATGTGTCGGGTCTTTTTGGCTAGTGTAGTCATGTGGACCTTAGCCAAACAAACTTGTGTGAGATTATGTAAGTCTGTTATGCTACTCGGTTTGGATTTTATTCCCATGGACCAAATTGACCACATGTCCCGAAATGGATTGTGGAGGCGACTTGCAACTCATGATAAAACTCAAACCAGGACACAAATGCATGAACCATCAGTTGCATTAGATTAAGACCACCAATTTTCAGTGAGTGGGACCCCTATGCTATCATTTCGTCGACTGAAAAACATTTTGTTGGAGTATCTTTGACACCAGGGTTTTGGTCAATGAGGGATACTGCAATTTCTTAAGATAAGGTCGATTTTCAGGAACACTCTGAGGGGCATTTGTTTCTAGTGTAGTCACATGGGCATTGGCCAAACAGACTTGAGGGAGATTACATAACTCCATTATGCTGCTCGGTTTGGATTTTATGCCCTTGGACCAAATTGGCCACATGTCCTTGAATGGCTTGAGGAGGCGAGTTGCAACTATCTATAAAACTCAAA
>WSFP011559266.1:0-11079 GCA_009831015.1 Picea engelmannii
TATACAGGTTGGAGCCTGTGTAACTGGAAGTTGGTGCTTCCATCCAGTTGGTGCTGGAATATTCAGGAAGTTGGTGCTTCCATCCAGTTGGTGCTGGAATGCTCAGGGAGTTGGTGCTTCCTTCTAGTGGGTGCTAGAGAAACCAGAGAGTTGGAGCTCTCAAAAAAGTTGCAGCTTGTAAGACAAAGGTAGCAGCCTCACATTGAGTTGGTGCTCAATAGTAAATGATGTATAGAACTACAAAAGACTGCCTATCATTTCGAAGAAGAAGAGGTTTTCTCCCTTTATGGGTTTCCTCGTGAAAATCTGTCTCTGTGTGTACTTCATGTGTGACTGATGGTTTTTACTTTTACTATTCATATGCTGTACATTGTTGATGACCACATGAAGAAGGATTAATAATGTTTTAATAAGTATAAAATTGTTTAAGCTTATATACAACTGATTCACCCCCCCCCCTCTCAGTTGTTTTAGTATTTCCAACATCGAGTGTGGACTATAGTTGTCCCATTGGACCTTGACTTGATCCACTGTTTGACGTCGTAGCTTTCAAACGCGATGATCCAAGATACAGATTGGCTCAGGCGTGAGCTCCCCCTCATCTGATACCTGCAAATAACTCATGTCAATAACATGTGTAGGATCACTAATATAATGTCTCAAAATAGATATGTGAAAAACATTGTGCATACACCTCAAGGAGTCAAGCAAGGCTAGTCGATAGGCTATGACCCCCTTTCTCTCCACAATCTCGAAAGGTCCCATGAACCTAGGAGAGGGTTTATATCCCTTTCCAAACTTGATCAAACTCTTATGCAGTTTAACCCGCAAGAAGACTCGATCGCTAACCTCGTAACTACGGTCGACACGGTGCACATCGACATAACTTTTCTGTCGATCCTGGGATTCTTTAATCCTTTGTCTTATTGTTTGCATTTTCTCTTCCATTTCTTAGATTGCTTTTTGTCCCACCAGGACCCTATCCTCAATCCGATCCCAACTCAAAGGCATCTGACATGGTCACCTGTAAAGAAACTCGAAAGGCGACATCTTAATGGTGCCTTGGTAACTGTTGTTAAAAGTGAATTCCACCAGTGGCAAGAATTCTTCCCAACGATTTTGTTGGTCCATCACGTACATGTGCAACATGTCCTCCAAGGTCCAGTTCATTCATTCGGTTTGCCCATCAGTCTCCGAGTGGTATGCAGTACTGAAGTTAAGGTTGGTTCCCAAGGCATCTTGGAAATTCATCCAAAATCGTCCAGTAAACACCGATCCTCGATCGGATATAATCCTCTTAAGCATGCCATGCAGCTTCACAATCTCACTGATGAAAAATATAGCTATGTCAGGTGCTTGATACGTCATACACATAGGAATAAAGTGAGCACTCTTCGTCAAAGTTTCTACTACTACGAAAATAGAGTCATGTCTCCTTGCCGTCAGTGGCAATCCAACAATAAAGTCCATCGAAATAACCTCCCATTTCCATTCTAGAATATCGTGTGGTTGTAGTAATCCTGTTGGGTGTCTATGTTCAGCCTTCACCTACTAACATTCTAGACATCTGGCTACATAGTTGACTATGTCTACCTTCATTCACTTCTAAAACAATAAGGGTTTAAGGTCTGCCCTCATCTTCGTGACTCCCGAGTGAGCAATGTAAACTGCTCTATGATCCTCACTTCGGATCAAGCTCCTCAACTCGTCGTTCGGTGGTACGTAAATCCAATTTTTAAACCTCAATAATCCATCGTCGTCAAACATAAATCCTTCAAATATTGGTACCATCATTGTGTTTTGTCTGATAAAATCCTTGACCTCCTTGTACCAGTCATTGTCAAGCTGTAAATTTAGAATCTTTTCACGTAGATTCGTCTGAAGAGGCAACACCGAAAATATGTATGGTCTCTGACTCAATGCATTTTCCACTCAGTTCATTGTTCCTTTTATGTAATTAATCTCGAATTCGTACTCGCTAAGCAATTTCGACCAATGTCGTTGTCGCGCGTTCAGGTCGCTTTGCGTAAATATGTGTTGTAGTCCACAGTGGTCAGTATTTAGTTCAAATTTTTTTCCAACAAGGTAGTGTCTCCAAACCTTCAAGGCATATACGATGGCTAACAACTCCAAATTGTGCGTCGCGTAGTTCTCCTCATGACTTCTCAGTTTCCTTGAGATGTAAGCGATCACTCATCCGTCTTGCATCAAGACTCTGCCTAAGCCTTCCTTGGATGTGTCAGTGCATACCAAGAAGTCTGTGTCCATTTCAGTGACCTTTAGTATCGGTGTCGTTTTCAACAACTCCTTGAGCCTCCTAAAATATTCCGCGCATTTCTCGGTCCAAACAAACTTCTTTCTCTTCTTCTGCAATTCTGTGATCGGATTTGCTATCTTCAAAAATCCATCGATGAACCGTCGATAGTATCCTTCCAAACCCATGAAGCTACGCACTGTCGGGACATTCGTCGGCGCAGGTCATTCCATAATAGCCTCTACCTTTGAAGGATCCACGACGATACCTTCATCGCAGATGACATGCCCTAAGTAGTGAATCTTCAATTGATAAAATGAGCATTTGGACAACTTTCCATACAATTTGTGCTCTCACAGACACTGTAGTACCAAGCGCAAGTGCTCATCATGCTCCTCCGTTGTCTGAGAGTAAATCAAAATATCGTCGATGAATACTTGGACGAACTTGTCCAAGTACTCGCGGAACACCCCATTCATCAAACTCATGAATGCCCCTGGGGCATTCGTCAGTCCAAACGGTAAAAAAGTAAACTCGTAATGTCCAAACCTCATCTTAAAGGTGGTCCTCCTTAATCTGTAACTGGCGGTATCATGATCGCAAGTCGATTTTTGAGAATATCGTCACGCCCTGCATTTGATCGAACAGATCATCAATCCTCGGTAACGGATACTGATTCTTGATTGTTTCCTTGTTCAATTGATGGTAGTCAATGCAGAGCCTCCACGACCCATCCTTATTTCGTATGAAAATAGCAGGCGCACCCCATGGTGACACACTTGGACATATGAGTCCCAGGTCTAAAAACTCCTTCAGTTGCATTCTCAACTCCTGTAACTCTAGGGTCAACATCCAATAAGGCGTTCTCGCTATCGGTTCAGTCCCTAGTTTTAGGTCTATAGTAAACTCCAATTCCCTCTCAGGCAGCATCCCAGGTAACTCCTCTGGAAAGACGTCTACAAACTCTCTCACCACCGGAAGGTGTTCTATACCTTCCACTACTCCCTTCTCGTTTAACGCAAGGATCACATAAATCTTACACCCCTTGCGCATGCTCTTCCGTAGCTGTAAGGAAGAGATGAACCTCAGGGAAACTCCTTGGTTTTTTCCTACAATCACACATCTTTTCCCCTCATCATCGACCAAGCTCAATCGTTTCGTCTTGCAGTTGAGTATCGCCTCATGCGATTCCAACTAGTCCATACCGATCACAACTTCATAAGATCCTAAGATCGTGACGTACAGGTTGGCCCTGGTGAAAAACTCTCCCATGTTAAGGATATAGGCCGTAACCTTTCCTCCAACCTTCTGTTTGGCTCCCAAATCCATCTCTACGAAGCTAAACTCATCCTGTTTGACTGCCTTTACCTTAATCCTTTTTAGCATGGCACCCAAGATGAAACTCTCGGTAGCACTGGGATCAATCAAAATACTAAGGGTCTGGTCAGCAATGGTACCTGACGTCTCGAGCATAGTTGACTGGTGCTCTGCCTGACGGTTGTTCATCGCTGCGTGAATCCGATGGGCCTTTCCCAAATCTCCCACGGTAGTGGGTCTGGCTGATCCAGATGGTCTAGTCCTCTCCACAAGGAAGTCGTGCTGGTAGTGTGGCTCCCCACACATCCAACACCCCTTCTTCGGTCCAGTAGTCATGTTACTCGAAGTAGAAGATGATGGCCCATCGGCCTGGAATCTTGGTCTTTTCTACTAAACAGGCCTAAACTATTGTTGCGGTCAATGTTGCTGCTAATGTTGTGGTCCCCGATAAGGTGTCCGCTACTGAAGCATTGATCATTTAGGTGTAGTGAAAGTGGATCCTCTCAGGAAGCCACGATATCCGGGCATATGTTTGGCTAGTGTCTGATGTTTCTACGCACCAGATGACACCTACCCTGCCGGTCTCGCTGGAGTCATGCTCTGACCCCCACCGATAAGCTCCTCCTCTGCTATGAGAGCCTTATGGACGACATCATGAAAGGTTTGAGGCATCGGAATCCTAACTTTGCATGTATGTTGTCATTAAGGCTAAACATGAACCTGTTGACCTTAAGTTTCTCTGTGTTAAGATGCAGAGCATACCGGAGCAACTCCATAAAATGGGCCTTGTACTCAGGCACCGTACGACCACCCTATTGTAAGGTGTTGAACTCATTGAGATGACACTCAATGAATTCCTTTGATAGGTACCTCTCTCGGAACCGTTCCTCAAACAGTTCCCATGACATGTCTTCGACGACCATGTTCAGCTGCGATAGGAGCGTCTTCCACCATATAATAGCACTCCCTTTTAGTTGAAATACCGCCATGCAAAACTTCATGTTAGAGGTATAGTCGTGAAGTGAAAATCACATCGCCATATTCTCAAACCATGCCTCGGCGGCTGCGCCATCTGGGGCACCAAAGAACTCGAGAAATTTGACCTTCTCGAGTTCATGGTGAATGATACCAGTACCGACCGTAGTGTGCGGTGGACCCTTAGGGGGTGCCAGTTCTCTGGCCTCATCTCTGTCCAAACGGTTGATCAGTGTCTTAGACATGCGCTGGAAAGATCTCATCATTCCGACCACATCACCAACTGTTATCTGCTCCTGCCTGACAACATGTTCATCTCCCTGGGGGTTAGACCCCTCAGGCGTGGATGCTACTGGAGGTGTCGCGCCTCCTCCCCTAGCACCCTATCATCTTCCTCCACGAAGTCCTCTAACCATGATTACCTGCATGAGTACAAATCAACTTAATTAGCAACATTATAATCAATCATATAAACGAAAATTGTAGTGATCCCAAGTCACGAGTTGAGCCCGCTCTGATACCATATGTAATGACCCCATCGTTACGACTACAAGCGAAGAAGAAATGAAATTTTTCTTTGTTTTTAAGAGTTAAGAGGCAATAATGTGACGATGACAACAGTTTATCCACACCACTAATAATGAATGCAAACACGCAATCCAGGCAACAGGTTACTATGACACCATGCACATGCACAAGGGAAACTAGGCAAACATGTGCAGAATAACAAGGAGGAACGACTACCAGTCCAACACAAACATGACCATGCCTACAAGCTAAGGGACAACATCCCCAACATGACGCAATGGCCTAGACAACAAGGACTAGAACCTCAAGGCGCGCAAACCCAATGCCTGAAGGCATTCAACCCATGCACCGTAAAGCAACTGGCAATGCTTGACAACACTCACACAGAATGCACCGACTCCGGCCAAGTTCTCACTCGCCGCTATCCCATAGGGCACACCATGATCCCCTCATAAAGAATCATGTCATTCCCAGGTGATAGACGCGTTAATAACCTTGGCGCAACATAAGCTATCTGGACCGAGGACTCTAGATAATCCGACGTGCTAGGAACTTAATAATGAAAGGAAAACCACACCCATACTCCAACAATAGGTTGACGAAACGCCAGAGGACAAAGACAAGGGATGACGCAATCCAATACACGACAACGTACATGACCCAACCAATCACCCAGTCTAAACTAGTCAATGATTACAATCTGTCTTAACATGGGTTCCATTCTAAACTAGGCACGTCAAAAGTACAATTAGTCAATAAGGCACCCACTAAATTATCGTTAATATAATCGATCTAGCAAGTCTAAGTAATCAATACTAGAACTAGAATTATAAATACAATCTAACTTCAATTGTAATCATTTAGCAAATCAAAAAAAAGCAATCTAGTCTTTACTCACTGATCTAATTTTAATCATTATTACAACCTAAATGGACAATTATATATTAATCCAAATCTCCATCCAACTAGTCATTAACTTAAATAACAACATTGACAAACTTAATGTAGAACGCTGCCATTAAACACTTATGAACAATTTAAACCTCACATGTAGTCTAACTATATTGACCGAACTAACAATACTAGCAGTCTATTAACCTTAAGAAGGAAATTGCTAACTATTAATGTCGCTGAAGCAAAAGTCAAGGCAATTAACATAGAAGTTACATAATGATTATTATAGCAAACAACAAGGCGATTAACATGACGATTAACATAACCATTAATATAGCGAATTAACAAGTCAATTAACATGACTGCTATCCATTTAGCTCATTGTGGCAATTAATCATTCAGAAGGAATCTGCTGACCACTAACTCGCTGTAGAAAATAACATGGCATTTAATATGACAATTACATAACAATGAATATACCGATAACCAGGCAATTAACATGACTTCTGATCATTTAACTCGCAGTTCCACCCATCAGCAAACGTAGTACACATTTGGTGATAAATCATGCACAATCAATAGAAAACACACTCAAATTAAATGGAAAAACGTGGTCATTCCAGCCACGACACAGTCATAGTTTTAAAGGCAAAACATTGTTCCATACGTCAGCAAAACGCAGTACACAAATTTAATGGCAATGTGCCCAGTCGACAGCAAACTCATCAAAATTAAAGGCAAAATGTATCCATGCAATAGCAAGTCTCAATCCACCTTTAAAGGGCAAATCGTAACCACTCAACATCAATGCAGTCAACCAGAAACCAAAACGCTACACCAGAAGGGAAAAACATGGTTATTAAGGCATTAACAGTAAGGATTAAAATCCGTGTGACAGTAGAATTGTGGTCAAAAATATGTGTAATAAAATCATTGTAATAAATCTGTGGTGACAGTAAAGGAATGAAATCCGTGACAGTAAAAATCGTGGTCAAAATCTATGTGATAAAATCGTCGAGGTCCCATCTACGGAATTCCATCTAAATCCAACAGCTGACCTATCAAAGTCGAGCATGAGTAAAGGAAAATTGCATTCAACACAGGTTACTTAGGATATGGTCACAGGTTGAGGATTGTTTCTTTATCTAAACAAATTTAGCAGTCCCGGAGTCCCTAAAACCAGAAACCAAGCTCAGGAGACCCCATGCAGAAAAGTAAAACGTAATATGTACTTTATAATCTTTATTTATAATATATACTTCTTGAATTTTGATTTAAGTTGTGACGCTTTTAGCATATTCGACCATTCAAATAAAAATAAAAACTTCCCACGCTCAATAGATCCCACGTAGACAAACCAAGGTAGGTAAGATTTGACAGTATCATAATAACAACAATCATAGCCACGGGGACACGTAAATACACAGGATTTTAATAAAAGAATGGTTCCTTTCACATTTACAGACCTGCTAAGAAATATTAGTCTATTCCTTTAACTTCGATCCAGGGTGATTCTTATATGTATATTCAAGCATTCAGACATATCAAACAATTTTAAATCATATTTTGTAGAAGATTTAATTAGAAAATTTGTATTAGAAAAAAAAACAGGAAACGGACAATGACGAATCACTTTTAACAAATGCATATAGATATAACAGACCTGACCAAACAGAAACCACATAGGGTTAAAACTTATCCATCTATACACAATGCAGATTTACAATTTATCCAAGAATAAAAACACGGGGTGAGAATTTGATCCATCAAGATATAAAAACAAGGTAAAAACGAGATAACGACGAGATATAAACATGTTGAGGTTAAAGAAAAACTTCGCCAACAATCAAAATTTCAAAGTTAAATAATCTCATCAAGACACAAGGCGAACTATCAGCCCAAGACAAACATCAGAGGTAGACGGCTGATAGGAACATCCTTTGCTCATCATCCTCGCACAGAAAAGCAGGGTGTTAAGATCCATAGGTCTATTAACGCCGAAGCGACGACTGTAGATCAGGCTCCTGGCCGACTACTCAGGCGAGGACTGGTGAGCTAGGGATGAAGGAAAATAAAACGCATTCATCACAATCAATCAACCACTGGACGGTCAAGACATGCAGGGAATCGAAGGCCATGGGAGTCAATCAATCATCGAGCTAGGCTAGGAAAAAAAAATCAGTGATCAATCTAGACAATAAATTTACTTCCCCAATTAAACATGTAGATCCAAAGCATAAATCCTACTACAATCTACCATGCAAAAATAAAGAAAGCGTATCGTTGCCTAATCGCCCGCTCTGAGTTGATGTCTAGCGCGCTTCGAGCAACTCCTTCTTGCCGACCGATGAGACTTCACCGGTACCTCCCATCCAACGCTAGGGGTACTCTTATTCCCCCTTATTCCCCCAATCCGCAAAGGGGCCACACGCACTAACCAGAGAATCTGCTAGCTCCCAGATCGCCTCGCAAGGTTGATCTACCACTCCTCGTCGAGCTGGTAATCCCAACTCCCACAAGCTAAGTCAGTCAAGTAGATATTTCTGCAGCGTAACGTTATGCAAACAAAAGAGATCCTTCATCCTTCTCCTCCCTTCATTATATAGAGTTTTGAACCCCTTTACCTTCCCAAAATCCCATCTAAAATAATGTTTAAAAATTAATTCATAAAAATTCCTCCCTGCACAAGTGTCGCCCATCCCCTTCATTCCTCCAAAAACTAATTTATTTAATTAATTAATTACCCTTATTTCCCTCAACCACCTAGAGTCACTCCTAGAATCACTCCTAGGTGTCCCAAAATGCTCTTACAGGTTTTAATGACTTTCCCCATTATTAATTTGCTAGTTCAGTTTAAATTAGAAAGTTCTTAAATGGTAGATACCTTACTAAGTTTGACTTCTGCTTTTTCCCTTGTGTTTCCCTTTTCTTTTTATGTTTCCCTCTTTTCCTAGTTTCTTAATTATTTTAGATTTCCCTCTTTCCCCTTTTTCCCTTTTTAATTAATAAACTTAAGATTATCATAATAAAATAAAACAATTATTTATTTTATTTTTTTATAAATATATATATATATATATATATATTCTTTTTTTTTCTTTTTTTTCTTTTTCTTTTTTTTAAAAGGATAGAGAACATTCTGCCACTAGTATAATTTAGACCTAGACTTTAATTTTCATATTGGGCGACATTTTATTAGGGAATTTGTTTTAAAAATTTCTTATCACGTTATTAGTCCTAAGGCCATATGGGTTCATTCATTTATCATTAACAACGTGACGTGCCCTTCAGGATGCACTAGGTGCTCCAAGGGTGCCACTCTCCTTATATGTTTCCCTTGCGCGACGTGCCCTTCAGGATGCACCACATGCTCCAAGGGTCCCACTCACCTCATCTATTTCCCTTGCGCGACGTGCCCTTCAGGACGTACCACGTGCTCCAAGGGTGCCACTCGCCTCTTGACTAAATTGGTAGACATCAAAAACCCCTGGAGTCAATACTCTGCCAAGTGAACTTGTGGGAGACTAAGGGCGTCTAAGGAATAAGGCCCTTGCCTTATTGTGTGCCCCTTAGAATCATCGTGAGCAATTGTCGCAGTCTTCCCTCACGACATCGTGGATCCTCTCGAACTAGGTAAACATTAACCTACAGTTCGAGCCACGATGAGAGTGCTAGTAGGCTGTGGCATGGATGTTGTCCACACCTCTCCCTCAACACATCTGGTGGTCGTGCGTAACCCCTCTACTCAACATGTGAGTCTAGTCGAAAATCTATCGTCAGCCTGCATCATCAATGAATCATGTCAGCAATATATCCATAATCATATCATCTAGTCAGATGCACTAATATCACATATAAAACAGTCAAACCCCAATGGTTCACTCCCCAACTCGATTCGGAGTCCAAGGGGTTCCATCGATGCCTCTGCATCCTCGAGGTCCAAAATCCTGCACACTTAGTAAAACCAAATCAATAGCACATGTCTATGTCAGTGTAGTAAAACAACATGTCATCAACCCATAATGCCTCATAATCAAAATCAAAGTTTTAAAAGCATAATAATCTGGATCACTTGCGAGCAAGTGTCCTCAAAGAATAATTTCACTCAGTGCACAAGAGCGGGATGTTACAATTAGTGTCATCAAGAAATCTTTTCCATCTTAATGGTTTTAGGTAGAAGGAGTCCAAGGCCTTCTTTTCAAAATTTTCCATGAAAAGGTTGGCAACAATGGGGGACAATGGGGATCACATTGCTACGTCATTGGTTTGTTCATAGAATTATCCTTGGTAACTAAATAAAGTGGAGCGCAAGAAGACCTCAACAAGGTTTTTTGTTTCTGGATCAGTGACTTCTTTGACAATTTGTCGTTTGTCTTTTCTGGATCAGTGACTTCTTTGACAACAGTAATAATTATACTAGCGTGAATACTGTAGTGAACCTCTTTATGCGAGCATTAAACAGATCTGAGCTAGGCATATTAAAGAAGGGACTCAATTTCATTGTCTCCCCGACCTCCATTCCTATCGACAACATTATATGTTGCGTAGAGGATAGCATACAAAACCTCAACAATGAAGAGAAATATCTCATACGACAAGATTGCTCAGTCATCTTACGCAAAGCGAAACCTCCGAAGAGCAACATTAGTAAAGAAGAGCGTGTAGCCTTAAAGAACCTAAGGAACGATGAGAATTTAGTGATTGTCAAGGAAGACAAAGGTGGCGCTACTGTTATTATGAACCTTAATGATTACAATAGGAAAATGAATGAACACCTATCCCAGAGTGGTAGCTATAGGAAATGATGCAGGAGCATCGCCCAAGAAAAGCGAGCCAGCATGAAAGACAACGAACAGTTGGACAGCGCTAGCAAAAATTTTGAAACACCTTGATATGGTTGCGCCAAACATTAATGTGGGGATTTAATGAAGTGCACTTTGTATGTTGTATCAGACCTCGAGCCATACACTCTTGTCTGAAGTAGATAAGGAGGCATTTATTCTAGTTAATGTTGGTAGATAGATGTTTAAGTCTAGATTAGATAGTTTCAGTTTTCGAGAGGGAAAATGGATATAGACACCCTCCTTTGTATCATTGTATTATTCATCCAG
>WSFP011559267.1:0-11172 GCA_009831015.1 Picea engelmannii
AATTAATCATATTATTAATCTTATATAATTAATCTTATATAATTACAATTTTAACTATAGTTTACAAATTAACTATATTTAATTACCATTTAGCTTTATATATTATTATCTTAGTGTTTATAAAATTTATCATAAAAAAAAAAAATCTTATATTAAATTTAGTATATATATATATATATATATATATATTTAAACTATACATATTAAAATATATAAAAAAATATATAAAAAAAATAAAACAAAATAAAATAATATAACATTAAACACATGTGTAAACCCTAGTATAACATTAAACGAATATAGATTTAAACAAAATTCGAGTGAATGAAATGTCCGCGGGCTAAGTTGGCAACGTGGGTTGCATGTAGCCCACATGTCTTTCACTGCAATTTACGGGATTAAAATATTACCGCACTACTTTAACCCTAAACGAACCCTAAATCTCTAATTTGCCTCTTCATTTGCTGTGCAGGGAGGCATGAGGCGAATACCGTGCTGTGCAGGGAGGCGAATACAGTGTTGTGTAGGGAGGCGTGAGGCGTATGTAAAACCAGTTTCCCTGCGTCATAATTACTGCCAAAGGTCAACCGGATGTTGCCACCAGGCTCTTCTTGAAGAAGATGAAGACGGAATTGAAGCTTCTGGTTCTTGCACTGGTCGACAGCAATCCCTACGGTTTAATTTTCCTGTTGGTTTACATGTTGGTTTGGTTGGGGTTTGGTGTTTATGCTATGTGCTAGCGCTGCTTTATGTGTTTGCGGTCGGTGTATGGCTCTGTTTTGTGTGTTTGATGTTTGTTTGGTGCTAACTGTTGGTATTGAGTGCACATCTTTGGGGTTGGTGTTTATCAAGAGCTCTTTTTGGTTTGCTTCCACTCAAATACGCCATAAATTTGGCTAGCTTGAGCACAAATGAGAGTCTCCGGCATAAAATTGCAGTTTTGTCTTCAGATTATTCCAAGCTGACGGTTTTCGTAATTTCGGAATTGAATAATTAACACATGTTTATAGCAAATGTACCCACAGAAATCCACAAAAGTTCACTTCGTTTTCAAGGTATATACACACTGGTGTAGTTGGCAGACTCTTGGTCTTTCATAGCATGAATGGATTAGAGAGCCAAATCTCAACTTTTAATCTCTTCGAAGGTTAATGGCACATTGCTTCTGCTGAGGTTCTCTACGCCTTATTCCCATCGCCCATCTCCCGGCTGGATCTGCTTTGTCTACATCTGCTCACAGTTACAAATACTCCTCTATTCTTTCCTTCCTCACATGATGAGAGGAATCTATTGAAGAGGGCAACCTCTAGTTACAGCGATTATCTCCCTTCGCTGGGACTGACACATTTGTAGTGGACAGCTCATTTTCAACGACTGGTCAACAACATTATCATTTCTACTTTGGTAATATATGTAAATGAATTTATACCTAATATAAATTCGAGGCAATTTTTTTTTTTCATGAAAAAAAAAGTATATACACACCGTGAGATTTTGCCGCAGATTATTAAAATGCATTCGCGTTTTTCAGGGGTTTATGGTTTGGTTAAGTTTGCTTGCCATATCACCTATAGAATTAGGCTGTGCAGTATCGATCATTTCACTAGACAGTGCGGCTTCCAGTTCCACGCCTCAGCTAAGTCTCCCCTTCGGAGTTTGTACCGTACTATCTCATGGTACGATTTGCTTCTTCCCTATGCTCTTTCCTTTCATTGCGTTTGTTTTCCTACAGTATTTCTGCAACTTTATTCTCTTTTACATTGAATATGTTAATATATTATTTAGGTGTTGGCCATTTACTATTTTTTTTTTTGCATTTTGTTCCAGGAGACGGAAGAATTGATAGCCAATGTGCTGGGAGTTGAGGTTTTCAGGAAAACTATTGTAGGAAATATTCTTGTTGGGAGTTATTGCATGTTTTCCAACAGAGGTGGTCTGGTAAGAGTTAATTTTTGAAATGCCCAACTCACATTGAATCCTCCTTTTGTCATCGCAAGTTGAGCGATGAGTGTTTTAGTTATTAACTGTTCAAATTTTGAAGTATGTATTCATTTATAATTACATTCACGCTATATGTTTAGGAGCTTAGAAATGCGAGGTAAGCATATTAATGAGATAGTTTTGTTGATGTTTAATAGTTCCACCTACATACTTCAATTGAATATCTAGATGAGTTATCAACTCTTCTTCAAATACCTCTTGTGGAAGGCACTGTCAATCGTGGAAGTGAAGTAATAGGTGCCGGAATGATTGTAAACGACTGGACAACTTTTTTGTGGTTTGGACACAACAGCAACTGAATTGTCTGTAATTGAATACCATATGTAGTAACCTGGTAAATTTGTTTTACATTTATTTATTTTACCTTTATTTTTATTAATGTTCTATGTTTTATGTGCAGGTTAAGCAGGCCCTCGGTTCCAGATTTGAACCAGGGCTCTGATACCAGATGTAAAGACCGTCATTTAATTTAAACTACCATGAATTAAAATAGAGCAGTAATTTTGAAATTCAATCAATTTTGCATAATAAATCCGATATTTCAATAAATAAAATTTATTAACAATTTCATTCTAAAGATTCATAACTAACCTTAATCTGATGCTGCCTCCTTAGCTTGAATCTTCTCCGCAGCAACTTGCTCCTGAAGACACCCCAAAACCAGCCACCCTACCGACTAGTACGCCTAGCCCTAGGACATCGATGGACGTCCTAGCCCTCCGAGCCCAAAACCCCTCAGCCCCGGTGCACTGTAAATCCCACTGTTAACTAACTCTGTCCCTATGCTCCCAAAATATCCTCTCCCGTAGCATGCATGAATGAATCCCCCTCTCTCCATAATCCTTCTCCTCCCTTATGCCTCCTTCACCGCCCTCGCACCTTTACTCCCCACCAAACACCTTATCCATTGATTAATGCCTTATCTTTTCATTTACTTCTTATTAATGGTCTTATCCTTTATTTAATGTTCCTTTTTACGTATGGGTTACGTTATCCCTTATGGGATACGTAACCCCATTTAACCTTATACTTTATTTTCCCCCATTTGTTTAATACATAATTAATCAATTAATCACTAACCATTAATTTAATACTTAATCAATTAATGACTCACTTAATAATTAATCATTCATTAACCCTTAATTAAAGAGTTAATCATACTTCCACTAATCATAATAAAAAATAATTAATTAATAACATATAATTAATTAAGGTTATATAATAATTAATTATAATTTAGCTAATTTTTAGGATTATTTATGAAATTATTCATATTAATAAGTAAAGGGTCATTACAAAACTGCAAACTACTACACCAGTARGTCAAGCGAGGGCATTGACAAAAATTTGACAAGCACTATTGAAAGAGTTCAAGAAGATAAAATATAAGTTGTAATACATTACATAGTTGAAGGAAATAAAACAAGTGCAGATTGAGTTAGTTTGGGACTATGATCATAGATTTAAGGATTTAATGGGTAGATTGACATTCCAAATTCTATATCAATAACACAGAGAATGGTTTATTGCAGGACTATTTCTACACATTCACTGCCTTCTTATAAAGAAAAATGTTGTGTCATAGCTTGAAGCTTTGGATATTGTGATGAAGATGGAAGGGGGGGATGGATCAAGTCCAGAAACAATTGGCTACCTTGAAAATCCAATTAGAAAAACTTACGAAAGGAAAGTTGAAGAGGGAACAAGTTTGGTGGTATCACGTGTATGACTGAAGGCTACCATAAGGATGAATGCCCATCCTTTGTGAAGTATTTGGCCATTGGAGCACTGAACTCGTTACCAGTAGGAGGATACTATAAAATATGAAAGACATGTGGACATCATCCACCTAATTGTCCATTGCTACAGAAATACCAGAGTACACCATAGATTTTATTTTGTAACTTTTTCAAGTCAGTAGGGCACAAATAGAAGGACTGACGTGAATTTGACCTGATGAGAGAGCACACTTCAGATATATATATATAATTCAAGAGGAAAATACTATGATAGAAGGAGTTGTTCCACAATATAACAATATGAGATTCACATGGATGATTTTAGGCGCTAAATTTCGCTCATGGGCTAATTTTCCATGGTTTTTCCAAAAACAAGATTCACTATTTTAAAATTGATTCGCCCAAATTCTATAGGATAAAATTATTTTACCTTAAAAATCGCCAAAATTTTATAAAAAATATATAAAATCCTTAGAAATTTGAATATTTTTAAAAAAATATCGCCAATCATTTATGGTTGGCATATGAAGGATTAGTAAAATTCACCAAGGTTTCCACATTTAAAAATAAGTTTCCATCCTTAAAATCATCCCTGCATGAGAGGCTTTGTTCTAGGAGGTTGAGGAGGATTTGGAAGAGGTAGAGGTAGAGGGGGTTTGGGAAAAGGAGGTAGAGGACCAATAATATGCCACAATTGTAATCAACTGGGACACCTAGCTCATGACTTCCTGAATCCTTGTACAACCTGCACATATTGTAGAGTGTTGGATGATGTGATATAATATTTTTTACAATTACTTGCAAAGTGGAAGGCAAGAGGGAATAATAACCAAAAATCAAATTAGAATGTACAAAATATATCAGTAGAGAAGCGCCACGAAGGACCCAGAATAGAAGTTGTCATGTGTGGAGGAGTTAGAACAGGAGCTTATGTGATGAATAAAGGCACACATATTGAGTAATGGGTGAGGTAACAAGTAGGACCTATGATGACATTTTACCCACAACAAGAAAAAGAGACATATCAACAAACAAGGAAGGAGTCACTAGAACTGAATTGGGTATCATCGACATTGTCTACACCTCATGTGGTTAACATGCCTTCATTCTATGATCATACTATCTTGGAAAGGCCACTTCAATAGGTAAGTACTTTGAAAGAATTTATGATTTTTTTTTTAGACTTGATGAAAGATGAAACTATGTTGAATCAATTGTGTGGAATGATTGATCATTGAGCACAGTACATGGAATTTCCTACCGTGCAAAGGGCAGTGAATTAGAAACTACAAAAAAAGAGGACAAGAAGAGAGTTTAGACTAAGTATGCAGATTGAGGAATATGATATGGAAAATGTCATTTTATACTTGGGTTTGGATGTTAATTTTTTATTGAAGAAAACATGGGAAATGATGGGGAAGCTAAAGTTAATTTGGTCTCCCATCTATTTAAGATTGGATAACTAGCACAAGATAGTACCAATTGGCCAATTGATAGGGGTACCTATAAATATAAATGGGGTGTGTAGTGTAGAATATTTTGAAGTCATAGATATCATGGATGATAGTTAGACATATCCAATGTGAATGAGGATTGAATGGGCCTTTGATAACCAAGTGATTATTAATTTGAAGAAAAGGGAAATGATATTTGAAGTAGGGGACTTGAAGGTTACCACATCGTTGGATCCAATAGAAGGAAAGACATACATAGAACCAGCTAAAAGGAACAAAATTGATAACCTATATAATATGAATACATTAATTTGACTACAGTGGCACCCTAAGTTGGAGAAGCATTAGCTCATGTGCATTAGATTCAGAGGAAGATTTGGAACATTGGAAGCAAAGGATGCATGGAGTATCAACCAGATGGTGTGCCCGCATTAATCGATCATTGTGTTGGATTGGAAGGAAGTTATATGACCCACCCAAGTATGATGGTTTGAATAACATATGATCATTTGCAAAGGCATTTGAGTTGCAGATACCCGAACAAAAAATATTGTTGGCATTAGATGTTATCTTGAAGGCCACTCCAACTAGAGGGTGGGCTTCACATAAAGAAGGAATAGAATACTGGAAGCATTGCAAAAAATTAATGCAATTTAGATTTGGTACCTACATTGATTATATTGCACACAAATATGCATGAGTAAGTGACCCAAACTATCACATTGCATAGTGTAGAAATATATGGAGTTCGATAGCGAAGGAGGAATGGACACGTAGGTTCATACATACATTGGATATGATCCCCAAGAACTAGTACCTGGAACTAGAAATGTGTAGAGAAATAACAAATGGGGACAATATATCTCATGTTTAATATAAGATTTACTTTTGAAAATGAATCACCATTAGTATATGAAGCTTTGCATGGCATTATAAACACGATTTTTTTAGTAGAAGGGCCAATGTATGTATTACTTGTGCATAGTGCACATAGATTTTTTGTGGTAGTTCCTAAAATACTATAATTTTATAATTTTTCTAAGGAATATCAGGACGAAGAAGATCCAATAACTATACAAACATGACCCAATTGATTTTGCAAGAATGAATCTATAAATGACAAAATAATTACACTAACACAGAATGTGAAGGGTTGGAAATGGTAAATGCATTGTAGAAGTTTATACATTATTTGTTTGGTTCACATTTTAATATGTATACAAACCATTTTGCACTAAGATACTTAGTGAAGAATCCAGTATTGGGGGGGAGAATATGCATATGGTTGTTGTTGTTCCAGGAATATGATTTTGAGGTCGTTGTGAAACCAGGGAAGTTGAATGCAGAATCTGATCACTTATTGTGCATACTATCAAGAGAATATATAGCAAATTTTCATGACATATTGTGTGATGCACAATTATTTGCAGTTAAAATGGTGGATGACTACTTCATAGATATTGTACAATTTGTAAGTACAAGAATGGCCACGTCAGACATGACATTGGTGTAGAATAAATAGTTAGTGGTTAAAACAATAGACTATCAGTTAATTACAAGGAATTTATAAAATTAGGTTATGATGGAATATTAAGACGATGTGTGTTGGATCATGAAAGGATAATGATATTATCAGAAGCACATGAAGGTATTACAAGAGGAAATTACTCAAGTAAAGAAACAACATAGAAGATTTTGTGTGCAGTGTTTTGGTGGCCCACACTTCATAAGGATGCTAAAGAATATCGTCAGGCATGTGATGTTTTTCAAAGGGTGGGAAATCCATCCATAAAGGATGAGATTCCTTTACACCCATAGGTTATGTTGTAGGCATTTGATAAATGGGAAATAGAATTTGTTGGACCAATCATCCCACCAATGAGAAGATCATGAGCTAGGTATATAATCACTGCAACATATTGTTTGACCAGATGGGAAGAAGCAACACCAGTCATAGATTGCACCGTGGAGAAGGATGTGACGTTTCTATTTTAGAATGTGGTTACACTATTTTGATGCCCACGAATTATACTGAGTGATTAGGGGATGCACTTATTAAATTGTACAATTGCATCATTGACCGAGGAATTTAAAATTCATCATTAGAAGAGTATGTCGTATCACCCTCAGGCCAATGGGACAATAGAATTTTTTAACAAAATTATGGAGAATTCTCTAATAAATATATGCAATGTAGGAAAGGATGATTCGGACTTGAGGATCCCTGTATTATTATGGGCATATAAGACTACAAGTAAAAATTTGACCAGACAAACACCTTTTAAGATGGTCTATAGGAAAGAAGCAGTAATTCAAATGGAGTTTATTATTCCTAGGTTGAGTGTTGCAATGATTACTGGTATTTTGGAATCTGTCGTAGTAGAGGATATATTGTCACAGTTGTTACAACTTGAGGATGATCGATTTTTCGTAGGGTTCCATGAGCAAGTTCAAAAGACCATAGAAAAGTAATGGCATGATACACACATTAAAAATACAATGTTTCAAGTGGGGGACTTAATATTACTATACGAAAGTAAGTTTATGCAACATATAGGGAATTTTTGAATGCATTGGTTAGGATTATATGTGATTGATCATGTGACAGAGATGGGTGCTACCTAGTTGGAAACATTTAATGGAGAAGTCCTGGGAGGAATGGTGAATGGAAGTCACATGAAACATTTTAGGGATAACTGACCTACCACACACTAGTTTGACTTGCGTGAGAGCCTTTGTATTATAGTAGTGTATTATAGTAGGAAAAAGGGAAAAAAAAAGTAATAAAAAGTAGAAAAAGGATAACGAAGAAAAACTGGAAAAAGGGAAAAGAAAAATGAAGGAAAAACAAGAAAAAAAAATGAAGTTACAATGAGAGTAAGGGAACAAAAAAAGTGAGTGTTGTGCAGATAAAAGAAACAACACAAAGATAGTTAGGTACACATAGAATAAATGCATGAAATGGGACCATCACGACCATTAAAGGAATTAAAAGGGTGAAAATGATGGCTAAATAGTGTTAATAACAAGTAATAAAGATGACACATAGCAATAAATGGAAAAATACACTAAGGATTGTGCCATAATGGAAGTACGAGGCACACATCCAATGGAATATATGGAAATAAACAATATTAAATCAAGCATTCATCACACCACTAGAAAATTAGATCGTTAGTTCAAGCATGAGTGTATAGGGACAAATATCGAAGGGTGATAAACGAACACCAAAAACTGACAAGGAAAGGTTATTTGCATGCATAAGAGATGTGAGAATTTAGAGGAGACCACAAATAAACCAGATTCGACATAGAACAATTGTAGAGTTGAAAAAGGGGAACATCGGTCGTACAAAGAAATGGAACCACCAAAATTTTTGGCACTAGCTGCTACAGCATGAAAGACATCCCAAACTTAGCCACCAGTCACACTAGAATTCAAGGAAACACCCAGAGATTCGGCTTCACAGTCGGGGTTTCCCAAGGATTACATACCACTGAGAAAGCACACCGCACCATAGGTTAGACTTCCCAAGGATTCAAAATATTCGTTGGTTATTCCATAAATACCACCTCATGTTATTATTAAAGGGAACTTGATGGGAAAGGTCGATTCTTTGAATTTTTCATACCATGACAAAACAGATGCAAAAAAATTTCTCGAGTTAGAACAGGACAAGTATTCATGCACTAAAATTGTACGAGGCATGGGTGCAATATTGGTTGAGTTGTAGAGTTGGTGTAGATTTAAACCTTGTAAAATATTTACTGCAAATAGATTTTCATCTAAAGAACAAAAAAGATACAATGGAAAATACAAACATTACACAGATATTTTCCCCTGGAAACCCAAACCGAGAAAACCAACATGTTCTATATTCATTCATTGTGATACATTGTTTACAATACAATATACATATATGAGCCATCGAAATCAAAAAACCTATCCCAATGAACTGGATTAGTCAACAACACTAATTCCTTAACTAGAAATAGAAAATTATCCTCAAAGAAACCATGTGCCGAAAATCCACCTAAATATGTGACACATTTTCTGAGGAAGAAAAAAATTTCTCGAGGGTGCTACCCCCAAACACTACTACTTGTTCAAATAATATAACACATACCCAACATTATCCCACTTGTTGTTTTATTTTCATACACGGGGTTAGAGGGTTACATAGTCAATAATCTAGGGAAACAATGCCCACGGATCCTCTACACCAAGAGAACTTCTCAGTGCTCACAGATTTTTTTAATGAATCTACAACATTCTTCAAAGTGTCCACCTTCATCAGAAATACTTTCTTTTCTTCAACCATGTCTCTCACAAAGTGATATTGAATATCAATATGCTTTGTCTTTGAATGATAATTTGGGTTATTTGCCAAAAAAATTGCACTTTGACTTTCACAATTTATCCTTACATCTTGTTGTACCAACCCAATACCTAAAAACAATATTTGTAACCATACTGCTTCCTTACTTGCATGAGTGGTTTCCATGTATTCAACTTCTATAGTTGAAAGTGCCACTACAGCCTATCTTTTTATCATCCAACTTATTGCTCCTCCAAACAGGTTTAACACATACCCACTTGTAGATATCCTACGATCCAGATCTCCAACCCAGTCTACATCCACAAAGCCATGTATATCCACCACTATGTCCAATCCTGGTCTTCCTTCATAGTACAATCCATAGCTAGCAGTGCCACGCAAATACCTGAAAACCATTTTTACTATTGTCTAATGCTCCTTCCCTGGTTTTGACATATACCTGCTCAAAACTCCCACTGCATGTGCAATGTCTGGTCTAGTACAGACCATTGCATACATCAAATTGCCAACTGCACTCACATATGGAACAAGAGACATGTCCTTCTCCTCTTCATGTGTCTTGGGACACTGATCCACAGATAACTTTACACCAACATGAATAAGAACCTTGACCGATTTACATTCCTTCATATTAAACCTCTGCAATATTGTCTCGACATATTTTCTCTGATTTAACCAGAGTTTCCTTCTTTTCCAATCTCTTTTAATTTCCATGCCCAAAATGAAATTTGAAGCACCGATATCCTTCATGTCAAATTTAGAGGAAAACTGATTTTTCACATCCTGGATAATCTCCTTGTTGTTTCCTATCAGCAACATGTCATCCACATACAAGACCAAATAAATCAAATTGTCACCAATTAATTTAAAATACACACAGTGATCCTCTTTTCTTCTTTTGAATCCTAGTCCCATCATATAAGTATCAAATTTTTGATACCACATCCTTGGTGATTATTTTAAACCATACAGGGACTTTTTCAGCTCGCATACCATATCCTTCTTTCCATTCACAACATAACCTTTTGGTTGCTTCATATAGATTTCTTCTTCTAGATCCCCATGTAGGAATGTTGTATTCACATCCATCTATTCTACCTCAAAATCAAAAGCAAAAGAAACAGATAACATAAATCTTATAGAGGTTAACTTGGCAACAGGAGAAAAAATCTCACCAAAATCAATTCCCTCAACCTGGGAATAACCCTTTGCTACTAACTGAGCTTTGTATTTCTCCACTTTTCCTTCTGCATTCATCTTCTTTTTAAATACCCATTTTCCGCCAATGGTCTTTCTTCCAGTAAAAAACTCCACTAGATCCCAAGCCTCATTCTTATCCAAAGATGCCATTTCTTCGTCCATGGCCCTTTTCCAAAGATTTCCATCCTCTGAACCCACTACCTCCCTGACAATTCTAGGATCATCATTAGTAATGGACAAAGAAAAATGTGAATGGAAATTAGATGGAGTATACCTTTTTTGTAGCCTTCTTTCTCGAAATGATATCCTCAATACTGGAGTATGAGGATCTTCTTCTTCTGATTCTTATTCTTCTGTAGAGTCTGATTCATCATCCTTTAAATCAAACTCTATCTTCCTAGTTCTTCCTTACTTGGTAGGACTTCTTGTTTAACAACAT
>WSFP011559268.1:0-11079 GCA_009831015.1 Picea engelmannii
TCATCTTCAAATTCAGCTAGTGCAACTCGGTGGATAACAATACCAACAGTTCCTCTAGATCACACGGGCCTACAAAGGATTGGGTGCGGCCCCCTCAAACAGACCCCACCGGCTTTCCTAACTGCTACGAATCCCCCAAGCCTCCTCGGACTGCTCCCGGAACTCACACGAGCCCCCACAAATTTTGCTAGGAATAGAATCAGCCCCATATAAGCCTAGTCGACCCTCTCTAAGTGCCACGATCCCCTTTTAAAACCCCACGATTCCTCTGGTAGCTCGATCCTATAGAAATGAATGGAGTCGACCCACTTAGAAACCCTCAACGTGCCTCCTTGAATGCCACAAGTCTCCCACGACTCCTCTCGGCCTTCTTAAGGCCTCACGACTTGCCCAAACAGACTCACGACCTTCCAAAAACCCAAATGCAGATTTATTAATCTCTCCAATCAGTTTACTATCCATCCAAGTTGATGACAAATTAATAAACTGAAGCTCAATGGAAATCCATGATAGATTTCCTTCTTTGTTTAGCTAGGGTGGATATCTCACCACCGAAACCAAACTAGCAATGGAAGGGCTTTTCCCAAAACCCCAACGAAAACCCTCGCTACAAGAGCACTCCAAAGAAGATGTCAAATCACAATGAGGAAGGTGAAGTGCTACCCTTCCTTAATACCTCTTTGAAGCCTTCTAGATATTTCCTCTTTTTTGACCAAATCAAATATGACCATTATTCCCTCTTAATATTTACTTAAACATTAAAAAGTCACTTTTTAATATTTAAGTTATTAATAATTTATGTTTTTACTTAATGCCACTTTAGAATGTAACATCTCCTAGCTAGTGACATTAAATAAACCTCCTTGACTCCCTTTTTCTTCATTAACTATAGCCTACAGGAGTCGTATAGGCTACTAAGTCATCCTCTGTCATGATCAATTGGAAGGGGACATTACATTTAGCTTAGACCTGCATTGCTTTTCAATTAGGTACACGAAGGGCCTAATTGGGACTTTTGTACTCTCACTATACTTCCATATGGAATTCCAAAAATTACTATGATACTTTGGAGTAAGTTAATAACAATCATTTACACTGTAAGGCCTATGTTGGACCAAAGCCACATGAATGTCATTGCTAATTTAGCATAGACGTGCATTGCTTTCCAATTAGGTACACAACATAAGTATTGCTAGCACTCCAATCATAAAAAGGGTAGAATGTAACCAGTCTAATATTCATCCTAGCAAATGAATAAATGTAGAAGGAATCGCTTTCTTCTTTCAAAGGGCTTATCAAGAATCGAAAAGTTACAAGAGAGCCTAAAGCAACCTACTGCATAAATTAAATATGAATAAAGGAGCAACTGTCAAAACATTATTTTAGAGGCCTGGACTATAGCAATGACATTTTAATTTAAACAAAATGACATATCTCACCGCAGTCACAGCAGCTTCAGCACCTTTGTTTCCAACCTTGCCACCAGCTCTGTCAAGAGCCTGTAAAATCCCATAATAAGAGAGACAATTAAGTTTTCATTGCACTGACCATGATCGTCCATACAATCCAAACAACAATTTCTGAAATGAGCTACTGAGAAAATGGACATGCCTGTTAAAGAAACATCTATGACTAGAGAGAGGTAGGTCCAAATAGAAATGGATAGATGCAGTTTTCTTAAGTTTTCCACATCTTTCGCACACACTTAGGAAAGGAATCAAACTACTTTTTGATCAAAACTGTTAAATATTGAACAGTGCATACCTTTGATGTTATATAGTGACGACTTCTTTGCAAAGTTCTCTAACCTGACTTATAAATCAAACATACTGAATATCTAAATTGGCAAAATCAGAAAGGAAGGTTACCTGTTCCATATTCTCACAGGTTAGAACGCCAAATATGCATGGTATACCTGTGACATCCATAGAAAGAACCAACAACCATACTTCTCAATACCTCCTAACTCAGAAAAGCTCCCTATAAAAACCAAGAGTTCATAAAACATTTTAATTTATCCTGCATCTCTATTAAACTTTTGATTCTTGAAGTGATGAAATGAGATCATTCCTTTCCAAAAAAAACAGATCAAATGATCAATAACCAAACTGAGACAAGCACACGTTCTCTGTCAAGATCATAGTGAGTTGGAAATTACAATTCTAAATCAAAACCCTCCCTCAATATTAGAATCAGACTACAAATAGTGCAACACACTGCATGGTCAAAGCAAGCCAAATGCAACAAGCATTCCACACAATTTTGATTAATATTTTAGGAAGAGCTGACAAACTAAAAAACAGCAATTTATTTTCATCAAGAATAGGAAAAAGCACAGTTACATGTAACTGTGAAGCAAAACAAGGGCAAATTAACAAACAAGATAGCATTTTAATTTATTCTTGTGAGGTCGAATTATAATGATCCATCAAAAGCCTGAACTCAAGAAGTTCAACTTTAACTGACACTGTAGGACGAGAGCTTGAAAATCCCTTTGAACTTCTTCCAATGGTCTCAAACCATTAAAGTCTGTGAATGTGAAATAAGTGAAGAAAGAACCAGATAGAGAGCATCATCAACAAAAGTCACAGCATAGCTAAATTCAGTGTTTACAAGCAAAGGCATAGAAGTGATGAAGCAATGTATGACCCTCACGAACAAAAAATAAAGATATTCAAAAAAGAGCATTTTTTGCTGTTGGTATCTTTTTTGCTTGCCAAAGAGGATATACAGTGATCGTTGAGAACAATACAAAGGATTTATATGATGGTTATCTTTTTTGCATCTCCTCTTCTCCTCCTCAACAAGCATGCACATAGCACTAGGGCTCCCTTATGCTACAAAACCCTAAGTTTTCTTCTCTCACAAAAGCTATAAGAACAATGCTTCTTCTCCACTAGGGTTTTACCAAACCCTAGTCTGCTTTGCCTCCTTAGGGTGAAAAAAAAACTTAGAATTTCCCTTGAATTCTCCAAGAACCTTAGTGCTCCAAGACAAAGAGAGAGGGTACAATAAAGAAGAGTACAAGGAGAGAGAGAGAGACAAAGTTGCACTCCACTCCTCACATCTCTATTACAAGTGATGAATGAATCAATAGAAAAAACACTCTCCTTCCTCTATTTATATTAAAGATAAGGGAGGCCAACAATGTCAAGTGGACCTAGTACACTACAAGCAACTTATTCTGCACAAGTAGGCTCACACATGTGAAGTGCTACACTCCAAGAGGAGACATGTCAAGCTCTACAGTTATGTCGTCAACAAGCAAAGCTCCAAGGCATGGACGCTCCACGAGATGTGTCCAATGCTCGTTCTCCACAAACCTCCAAAGTCCAACACTCCTCCGAAGCCATGTGCTCCTCCAGGTCCACTCCACCTACATGATCACTCCCTCAACCCAAGCTAGCATCAATCAAGTGCAAGCCTGCATGCAAGTGATCCAAGTGTGCCCATGCCATCTAGGGCTCAACGGCCTCCTCTGGAATGCCAAGTGATCCTCCTCCAAAGCAAGGCATCCTCACAAGCAACCAACATACTTGTGGCTAGTATGAAGAATGTCACCGAGTTGTCTCAAGGTCTCAAACGCTTCAAGGAAGAAAGCCACATAAGGATCCATACAAGGTCTAGCAATCCAAGAGAAAACCACCTCCACATGTGCATGCCCATCATAGAACAACCAGAGGTCACCCATACACCATGCACTCCACATCACATGAAGCAGCCCCAAGCATTGTGTAAACACTTTCAGAGTAACCTCGAAAGCCAGCACAATCCTCTCTGGTGGAATGGATTGGGATAAATGGATGATTAGACAAGCAGAAAGAACAATTTGGGATACTTTAAGATTAACAGGCATCTCCTTATGACAAAGACACTGTCAAGCCACTTTTGATGGAGAAAATTCCTTGCTTCCCCTAGATGCAGTTGCTATGTTTATATCTGACTGAACAATAAAGTTTGCAACTAGGATCAGAATTTTTAGGAAAGACATTAAGACTCTTAAAGTTGGAGCTAAAGCAGAAATGCTTGCCCTCCTTGCTTAGATAGGAAGGAGGAATGAGCATGCCCCTACTTTGGAAAGAAATGTATGATTAGATGATGTATCTTCTTCTGTGCATTAATGAAATATAAGATACATTTGTTTCCCAAAAATATGGAATAAATAATTTTAGAAAACTGTGTTTCCTCCATGTTTAAAACAAACAATTATATGAAACCAATAATGCTCCAAAAACCTCGGATGTAACTGATCAGACATACCAACCTGAATTCAGACTAGCAGAAACTATTCCTGATGCTGCAGAATTTGCCACGGCGTCATAATGTGTAGTAGCACCTCTAACCTAAATGACAGATAAGCCACCTCCTCATAAGTCATTTATTTCAAACAATCAAGTGAAGGCATATGCAACATATATCTGATTAGTAACAAAAAAATGAACACAAGAGGCACTATTCATGCAAATGCAGGTGCAGCTCAGCAAACTACTGCCAAATTAAATCAAAGAGGCATCTTGTATCTATGAATAGATTTAATGTTTATGGAAACAGAAAATAAAGCAAGTACATGCAAATGTTAAATTTTGATACTTTAGGTTATGAATCCGAACTAGTAAATAGTGTGCTATATTAACTAGAATTGTCCATAAAATCCGCTAATGTTGAGTATAGTACATTCACTAACATTGTCCTAAACAATTTGATGGGAATCAACAAGATATATTTATTTAGAACACGGAAATCAGTTAATTGAGGTTCATTTCTTGCACAATCCAAATGTGATGCAAAGTAACCTTATCATTGCCCATAGAAACTATTGATGACTGCTTATATGTCTTCCACCATACTATATCTTGAAATATAACAAGTGATTAATAAATCTAACACTTTGCTAGTTAGAGCAAGAAAATGTTAGCTCTTGGAGTTGCTCCAAAAGCGTTTTCACCTTGCTAGGAGAGCGCTAGGTCTCCTAGCCCCTTGGCAATGCTTCATGGACATATGGATCGCTCAGTTTGGGTGGATGCTTGACCTTGGTTAGAGTGCTAGCATAGTGCCCTCACCTAGGAGGTTGTTACCCTAATTAGCATAATGACTAACCCATTGGGTGCACACAATGGGGGAGTCAATTGCTCGATTAGGGTAGGTACCTACCTAGGAGGAGGAGCACTAGGCAGTTAGAGGAGGGCACTTAACCCTAGGGGCTTGGGACTATGTGATATATGTTGCCGCCTAATCCACATCTCGGGTCACGTGGAAGAAATCTTCAATCCACTGGGTGTGGCCTTGGGCCAAGTCTCGAATCGGGTAGTTGTCACCTGACACTCGACTCCTCCGTCTAGGCTAACTCCTAGTGAAGCCAAGGGGGGTAGTCCCTAAGAAAAAAAATCTAAGGCTTGAACTAAAACTAAGAACAATATAGATCTAGGAGTTAAATGACATCAAAAGCAAGAGCAATTTATTCTAGCAGCATATAATGACATAAAGAATTGCTTAAGTAAATCAAATACTTCAAGATCAATTGATAAGCAAATATAGCACTTGAAAGTAAATGAGAAATACTAATGATAAGCAAAAGGAAATATGTAGTCCAGTGCCAAAAGTAAAGTATTGTTGCGAGATGTATGTATTGCAAGTGCTCTTGACAAATTTTATTATTAAGGGTGATTGGTTGAATTAGTGGGTTAATTTTTTGACGTGGCTTGATGTTGCAAGTCCACTTTGTGAATGCAAGATTGTAGGTGTGAAACAAAAGTAAAATCTAATCTAAGAATTGCCCCCTTAACAGTTATCCGTCAAAGGGTACCCACAAGACTGCAAGACTTCCAACGGGGAGAGAACCTAAGATCTTAAAGTTTCCCCCTGAACTCACATGCAATCCCATGAGTATGGTTCCCTTTTAGCAATAACTGGAAAAAGATTGTCCTAGTTAAACTAATCCACACTAACCAATTCCTTTTTTGATGGCACCCCAGATCAAGCAAAGCTCGCAAGGGGCCAGAGCATACTAAGGCTCCGAGGGGAAGGTTTATTGCTTTGCGAAATTGAAATAACTGAAAGGAAATGCAAAATTGAAATATGAACTAATATAATCTAGAAATTGAAACAAAACTAATGTTTTGTGATGCTTGGGTTTATTTCAACTTTGCAAAAAAAAAAGAGCAAGTAAAAGAGACCAAACACACAAAAGGAGATAGTTCCCCCAGCCCCTGGGGGGATGGAAAGCCTAGTGGGTTATCCCACTCTTTCTCTTCGGTTACAATAGTTTTTAGAAGAATGTCTCTTGGTCTTTTATACTTCAAGACCAAGTAGACTTACAATAAGGTGGAAGAACAAGTTTAGATTGAAGAAGAGAATGGTTAAGAAGTCATGGATGCTCCAAATCTTCAAAATTTTGGCAGAGTTTCTCCTTGACTGCTCACAAAACCTGCAAAAACAGCAAGCAATAGAAGCCAAAAGATGCCAAAAACCATTTTGAAAGTGCCTGCAAAAAATGTTTGCTTTATGCAAAAAAATTCTAAGTAAAAGAACTATGAACTAAGCTAGCAAAAGGCTAAGAAAAAAAGCAAAAAGAAAGCTTTCTTAGTGAATTTTGTTTCCTGTCCTAAAACAGCAAGAAAAATGGCACTAAGATTGTCAAATGTTTACTTGAAAGCTCTAATAATTTACTCTACCTTTTAGCCTTGAAATTTAGAAAGAAATACTTGTTAAAGGAGACTTTTTCATGCTAGATCTACTTAGAAAGATGAAACTTTAAATGTGAATTGGATCTAGCATGCATGCATGCAAAAGTGAAATCTACTTAAGAATATAAAACTTTTAAAACTATGATTTACTTATGCATGCAAGAGAAATAACCAAATAACATTTAGATTTTGATGAAAGAGAGGTAGAGAGAAGCTTGATCGGTGGAATCCTTGGGCTATGGAGTCTTTTGGTGACAAGCTGAGGAACTACGTTCCCGAAAGCTTTGAAGCTTGTGGAAGGTACAAACAAGTCCAACCACTTCTTCAAAGATGAAGACCTGTAAAGTTTAGAAAAACTTGAACAAAACCTTTAAATATTGGTGCTCCCTACACATGAAATCTAGATAGTATCTAATTAAACAAAATTTGCATGCAAATCTTTAACCGCATATGTAAAAAGACAAAAGATCTAAAAAAAAAACTAGTTTAAAAGATCTTTCCTACCGGGTGACAACTGTCTTGGATTGATGACCAGAGGTAACAACGTTATCCACAAACATTTCACGGAAATGAGAAGGTTGGCTCGTGATGAGATCCCCTTTCTCTTGGCTATGCCACCAAAAGCCACTACCCTGGCTTGGTGACCAGACATATGGTAGTGTCATACCGCTACACGCCCATGGTCATAAGAGGCCAGCTCGTGATGAGACCTCCTATCCATCAACTAGTACCTTGAGTGTTTATGTTATTTTATGAGTCCTGTTTTATTACTGAAAAGCTTTTCACTGCTTTCTCGGGGATCCCTGGGTGAAGCATCTCGAAGGTTTCAACATTGGCTTTTAACTCTTGCCAACTACTTTTACCCTCTGGGCCTTTAGCCCCTTCTTCCCACGAGGTAAGGCACAACTCTTCCTAGTGTAGCCAATCTCAATGCCCAAACAAGGATAGGGGAGATGAAAGGAATAAAGATGGAAAGTGGTAAGTATGGAGGGAACAGACGCTGACTTTTCACAGATCCACCCAGTAGCAACCCATCCTAAAGGGAAATCAACTTACTAGGGCACCATGTCACCCTTCCAGGTATGAACGAAGCAAAGAGCATAATTTCCAAGAAAATGTCACAAAATTGAAGAAGGATTCAATACAACATATTCAAGTGCTTCAAAAATCAGAGTGATACATACCATGATCCCGGACTCATTACCTCATGGAGCAAGACTCGCCGCTACTTCAGGACCAGGCTGGTGTGATGGATACTGTTGTTGGTGATATGTGGACTGCACTGAAGAAAAGAGGGCCCCTCCAAGGCCATGCTTAAGTCGTCTAGCTCTCAGTACTCCATGTCTTGGACCTGTGGGCCTCGAGACGTGATCTCCTTACTTATCCCTAGGCTAGGGGATAGCATTTGGCTCCAACTCGGGGACATGTGCTCACCATAGAGCACATGAGAATCTCAACATCTCTGGTATGACCTGTGCTTGCTAAATCTCAACAAAGGATATTAGTACTCCCTAGGGTGGTGATATCACCCCTCGTCCATATATGATAAAATAAACAAATAAAAGCATCTCTAGTCTAGCATATGATCATGAGCATACATATATACAAGTGAGATAAAATAATATGCAAATGCAACTACAACTATACTAATATGAAATGTAATGGTATGTACAATGGATGCAAATGCCTACCTACCTCTACTTACCTGTTGGTTGAATGCTAGGTGTAGTCAAATAACCAGTGAAACTATCCTAGCAATATCTCATAATACCTGCCTTTGTGCTTCATCATAAACCAAAACAATGACAAGTTAAGCACAAAAATAACATGAGTTAGAGCATATATCATATCATCGAAAATTGTAAAGTTTAGTTCATGGAGGCGGGAGGGAGGGACAAAATTATGCCAAGTTACACTTCTAGGAAAGTGCTCAATCCATCTCAGAAAGGGATCGTGAAAAATCAAAGGCTCAAAAGACTGACTAAAAGAGTCTGAAGGTTGGCTACCTTGGACGTCATCACATCCTGAGATCTAGGAAGGGACTAGCAAGAATCTAGAGGATGATTGGCAATTTTTTAAGAGAAAGTTGAAAGACTAAGATAACAAACTTATTCTTAAGGTATTCAACCTACCCTTGAATTCTAAAAGAAGGCTTTGCCCCGAAGAAAACTCCAGACAAGGGACATGTTTCCCAACTACACCCTTGGTGACATAGCGAGGTAAAGTAGTTGAAGGGGGCTGGAAAACCTTGTCACAAGTACCCTGCGTCAAGCAAGCAACGTCCTCACCCTTATCAATATCTGAGCACAACGGTGGTTGATAATTTTCTTCATAGAATAAATCTAAATGCTCAAAGGAATACTCATCAATATCCTCAAGGTATGACCGAAAATCATCAGGTGAACATAGAACTAGGTCACCCTTGGGTGCTTGGAAAACATTTGTAACTACATCATCTCCTTATTGCCAAATGTCAAAATTAGTAGTAACCTCATATGATAGTTTGTAAAAACAACATTTGGAAATGACCCTCAATGTCGTAAATGGGATCCCCACCATACTCAATCACATCCCATTTACGTTTCCCGACATGTATGGACTCATCAATATTATCAACCATGTCATTACCTTTATCATAACATGATGGGCTTAGTACATCCAAGGGAACCTCTAATACCTTTTCACTTTCCAAATCACAAAATAAAGCATCATCAAAATCTTGGAAAGTGAAACAACTTACCGTATTCACTTTCTCCTATGCAGGAGCGTCAAAGCTTTGGATGACTTCATCAAATGGAAGAGAAAGCATTAGTACATCCTCCTCATGACTTGCCTCTTCAATCACATTTTCACCTTTATCACAAGATGGAGGGTCTAGTTTATCCAAGGATTTCCTTACTTCTTCACCTTCTGAATCATAGAAAAGGGTATCATCAAAAACCTGAAAAGGAAAATGACTAACCTCATTCTCTTCTTCTTGTGCAGGAGGAATAGGATCTCAGATGGCTTCATCAAAGGGAAGAACACACGTTAATGCTTCATCATCATGTTTGTTATCTTCGGGATCTCGCTTCAACCAGGTCCCCATTATCCTCGGTAGAAGCATGAGTAAATTCTTGCTCTTCCTCATGGGATTGGAAACCTTCATCAGAATCCCTCTCCTCAACTTCTTGTTAGTCGATGACTTGTTCCCTTCTTTCCTGGAATTTGCTAACAAAGATCTCAAGGGAAACTAATCTCTCCAGACTAAGAGTATCTGGGGTATCTTTGGGGTCATCAACTTTAATTTCTAGAGTAAAGAGGTGTTCTCCCTTGAACAAGGAGATATTTGCCTCGATTTGTATAGCCATCTGCTAAGCTTCCTAGATTGTTCTTGGCCCTTTTTCACTGAGCAGAAATCCTAATTGCACTAAGAGTGCATTGGTATAGAGGTAAACGAGGTACTTGTCTTCAGGATGATGGCTTCTAGGAATTTGTTGTAGCAAATTCTCAAACTTGGTATGGAATTCCTTGACAGTCTCGTTCTTAGTTTGTTTCACGTATTCGAGTCTTTTTATTAGCATGTGGATATCTTCTAATTTAATACCCCATTTCTCAAGAAAGGTTTCTTCTAAGTGGTCCATCGATGTGATGCTAGCATCAGGGAGATCATCATACCATTTCCTAGCATTGCCATAAGGGGTAGCAGAGAAAAGTTCATTGCCAAATCTTCAGCATCATCACTGATAGGATGGAGTTGAAAGAAAGCCCAAAAAGTATCCATGTGATCTTCGGCCCTAACCCCATCATTACCAATGAATCTAGGGAGCCAATTTTCATACCTCGGAAGAATTTGTCGAGGGTAACCCGAAATTTCACTCATATCTAAGGGTTTAAAACTATGTTGCATTGGTTTTGGGGACGGGGAAACGGCAAGAACGGGGGGACACGTCCCCGGGACGGCTAGAGCACACCCCCAAATTTTTCAAGGGACGGCGGGTTGGGGACGGCAATAATATATATATATTAAAAAATTAAAATTCACCATAAACATTTGTAGTTGCTTCAAGCTTGTAAGCATAACAAGCTATACTATAAAGTATTATGCACAGCCCTTACACTTGCCAATTCTAAAAAAGCTTAAGCAATTTAAAAAAGGGTAGAGTGTCATTTCATTATTGGTTGCTAGACAAGAGCAAAATGCAGTTTAGCTTTAAGAAACTTAAGTGAGAAATGTCTCTATAGCAGTTTTTCTTCCTCATATTTCTTGTTAGTGACGATTATGTTAAAACTTAAAAGACATTCCCTTCAATAGGTTTTGCAGATTTTTATGGCTGTGTTGAAACACACTATAAAACACTTTGGTTCTGTAAAGAGATTAGATTCATATTTCAGATTAAGAAGGTGATTGAATAGG
>WSFP011559285.1:0-11078 GCA_009831015.1 Picea engelmannii
GAAAAACAATCACACACAATACACAAAATTTCTGCTCTTCAAGATCAGTTCATCAATAACATCAGAAATTACAAGAGCTCCCCTCACAGGGATAATGGCTCTGAGAAAAACTAAAACCACAAACCAAGTCTCAAACCTGAACCACAGTGCCTCTATCAGTGTGCTGCTGAAACTTTGAGGCGGCTGAAACTCGGCGCTGCTGAAACTCTGCTGCTTCGCTACTGAAACTCTGACTGGGGAAACTCACGCTGTTGAAACTCTGAAGCTGTTTGTACGGATCTACTGCTGCAATAAATGCGGCCTCCTCGTATAGCGTGCAACCTGCTGCAATGGATGCGGCCTGCACTCACACATGTGACTCAGTTGTATGGATCTGCTGCTGGAATGTGTGCACTCTGCCTTGGGATGCGTGCAACCTGTTTTGTCTTCTCGCCACGCTGAAAAATCGACTTTGATTTTACTTCTTTTTTCTCACGTGACTTGTGAAATGAAGAATGAATGTGTGTCTTTTTCTTTACCCATCCTGTCTTTTGTCCTGGGTGACTTACCTAATCTCAACGGTGAAGATTAGATCGTGAGATCAACGGTTCTTATTTAATTAAATCATTAAGTGACTTTTTTCCTAAGTCACTTCATTAATTAAAAGTCACTTTACAAAAAGACATTCACCTTATTAATTAATTAATAAAGTGAATCACTAGGAAAAGGTACAAATACATTTAATGACGATTTCCGCAAGTAGACACCCTTGCGAAATTACCTTTCGAAGCCCAATCTGAATCAGAGTACCTCTGTAACCTCACTACATCTCCACCAAGGTACTGCAAACCATATACCACTATGCCTTGCAAATATCTGAGCACGTGCTTTGCTGCCACCTAATGAACTTCTCTCGGCTCCACCACGAATTGGCTCAGGGTGTTCACAACAAAGCAAATGTCTGGTCGAGTATTGACCAAATACATCAATGAACCAATCAACTGTCTATATAGTTTGAGATCTGCCAACTCTGAAACTGAAGAATCAATCTTCTTCAGGTTGGTTAGCATAGGAGTGGCCATCGATCTGCTATCCTGCATCCTAAATCTCTTCAAGATATCTAACACATACTTCCCTTGTCCGAGGAAGATCTCACTCGATCGCTGCCAAACCTCAAGTACCAGAAAATAGTGCATCGACCCGATGTCCTTCATCTCAAATTCTGACGCTAGATCTGACTTGCAACCTACAATCAAAATCTCAGCACCTATCAGAATGAGATCATCCACATACAACACCAAGATGAGGATCTTAGATCCAACCAACAAGAAGTATAGATTGGGATCTGCCTCATTGTTGATGAAGCCCATGTCCTGCAGATATGTGTCGATCTTGGAGTACCAGGCCTTGGGTGCCTGTTTGAGTCCATACAAGGCTTTCTTAAGCCTGCAAACATATGTCTCCCTGTCATGGAATTGAAGCCCATGTGGCTGCTCAATGTATACCTCTTCCTCAATTATGACGTTGAGGAAGGCGGTCTTCACATCCATCTGATGAATGCTCCAACCCATCTTAGAAGCTATAGAGATAACTACTCGTATATAAGAGTATTTGGCTACAGGAGCAAAAGTCTCCTCATAGTTTATTATCTCTCTTTGAGAAAAACCACGAGCCACAAATTTGGCCTTGTACTTCTCCACACTGTCATCTGCTGCATGCTTTACCTTGTAAAGCCACCTGGAAGTCACAACTGACTTCCCCTTTGGTCTCGACACAGTCTCGCAGACATCATTGCGCATGATGGAGTTGTGCTCTTCCACCATGGCATCTCGCTATACTTGCTCGTTGGTTGCTTGTTCATAATTGGAAGGCTCCGAGTCTATGTTGTTTGTCATCAAAGCTATACATTGCTGAAACTTCCGCGGAGGTCTACTCTCCTTGACAGTGGACCTGGGAGGCTCAACATGCTCCCGAGCATTCTGCAAGGTCTGCTCAAACCACTTGGGTCTCCTGACTGAAGTCGAAGGAGATGATTGCTCCTCCACCACCACTAGAGTTTGGCTCTCTGAACTGGAAGTCTCTACTCTCGGCTCTGTCTTTGGAACCATCACCTGTGATCTCTCTGTATCTACTGGTAGGTCTTGAGATTTCCTAGATGTTCAATTCTCCTTGAACTTGACATCTCGACTCACCATTGTCTTGCGTTGATATGGAAAGAACACACTGTAGGCCTTCAAATCCTTGCTGTACCCCACCAAAATGCCCCTCTGTCCTGAGGGCTGCAACTTTGTCCTCATCTCCACATAAATGTGGATGTATACTGGACAACCAAATATCTTGAGCTGTCATATTTTAGGTCTGCTACCTGTAAATGCCTCCTCTGGAGTCTTCCCCTCCAGTATCCGATGTGGACTCCTGTTCTGCAAATACACAACTATATTGCAGGCCTCTGCCCATAGATACATAGGCAAACTCTGGTCATGTAACATGGCCTTCACCGCACTGATGATGGACATGTTCTTCCTTTCTGCAACCCCATTCTGCTGAGGGTTGTAGGCCACTGTCTTCTCCCTCTTGATCCCTGCCTCTTTGCAAAAATCAAGGAACTCTGTAGAGGTGTACTCACCACTGTTATCTGTCCTCAAAGTATTGATCTTCCTTCCTGTCATGTTCTCCACCCGAGCTTTGAAAAATCGGAAGTGATTGAAGACCTCATCCTTGGTCTTCACGAAGTAGATCTAGGACCTCCTGGGGAAGTCATCAATGAAGGTCGCATAGTAGCATGTGCCCTTTACTGAAGCTACTGACATTGGCCCCCCAACGTCTGAATGGATAGGATCCAAGATGCCCTTGGATCGAGTCTCGCTGCTAGGAAAGGTTGCCTTGACATTCTTGCCAAGTGCGCAGCCTTTGCACACCCCCTGCTGGTCCAGATTGAATTCTGGAAGCCCAGTGACCATCTGCCTTAGTAATGGTAGAGATTTCTGATGGAGATGACCCATCCTCCCGTGCCACAAATCACACAAGCTCACACTGGTGTGCAACAATGCTTGCGCAGGCTAGCCATGAAGTCTATAAAGGTTCCCATCTCGGACTCCAATCCTCACAACAGTGTCTGAACTGGCTCCCTCTGGGCGGATGAAGATCTTCCCCCTCCGGAAGTTAACCTCATAACCTTTGTCCTCCACAGTTGAGATGGTCAACATGTTCTTCAAACTAGGTACGTATAGTACCTCATGTGCATCAAAGGATCCTCCTGACTCAAGCTGGAGCTGCACGGTTCCCTGACCTTGTACTGGATACTTGGTCTCATCCCAAAGTTCTATGTAGAGATATGAGCCATCCTCTGATAGTCTATTGAATAGTTCTCTATCCTTTGTCATGTGGCGAGATGCGCCATTGTCCAAGTACCATGCACCCTTGGGAGTGGTGCTGGTAGAAAGACAAGAAATGGATGCACAATCACTCTCAAACTTGGGTAAGCTCGCTCAATTGGGTATCTGCTGATGCTGCAACTGCTGACGGTTTCCCTCTGCCTTTCTTCCTCCGTGGACACTGAGAAGCGAAGTGGCCATTCTTATGGTAGATATAACATTTGATCTTGCTCATATCTCTCTTCTGTCCTGATTGTTGTCCCTCTCCTTGACTGTCAACCTTCTTGGAAACTTTGGCTTTTCCTTTCTTGGTTTTGCTAACTAAGGCCAAGTTCTCGTCTGTTGAACCTCCTCCCTGCTTGCCAGAGCTGGACTCTTTACGAGCCTCCTCTTGAATTCAGTCATCCCAAAGTCTCTCCCACTTGGAGAGTTTCTCTCTGGCACATATGCCCATGATGAATGGCTCCCATGACTTGGAAAAACCATTCAAGACAACATTCATTAACTTTGCATCAAGAACTGTTTCACCGACAGCTGCAAGTTGGTCACAGATCTAAGTGATCCTCATAATGTAGCTGGTCACATTGTCTAAAGAGGACATTTTGCATTCTCTTAGCTTTGTTTTGAGGATCATCTTGCGACTCATGTTGTCACTTTGAAAGAGTGACGCAAGGGCATCATACATCTCCTTAGATCTGGTCTTTTCTACAACATGCGGAATGGGAAGATCCTTGATGGCTTCAATGATCATTCTCTGCGCCTTGATATCCTTCTTATCCTAGGATGCCTGCATTACTGGGTCTACCTCTGCTGGCGTACCCGCTGATGTTTGTGTTGGAGCTGGAGGAGGGTTTATGACGACATCCCACAAGTCTTGTTCCTTCAAGATCACTGAGATTCTTGCCTTCCATGGCAAGAAATTGGAAGCCCCATCTAGTTTGTCCTCAACCTTCACACTAGTTACTGACATCGCTGATCTGAGCTGTATGCAATAGATTTGCCTTGTCCTTTTAACCTACTGAAAAGATCTGCACTGAATACAATATATTTGCTTTTCTCTTAGAGCCAGAGCTCTGGTACCATGTTAAATTTTATAATCTCAACTAACTAAGCAATCAGATCGGATCTAATAATTATTGCTGAAATAAATAACTCTTGCATGTAGTGGAAAATAATGAGAAAAACAATCTCACATAGTGCACAAAATTTCTGCTTTTCAAGATCAGTTCTTCATCAATAACATCAAAACTTACAAGAGCTCCCCTCATAGGGATAATGGCTCTGAGAAAAACTAAAACCACAAACCAAGTCTCAAATTTGAACCACAGTGCCTCTATCAACGTGCTGTTGAAATTCGCGCGACTGAAACTTAGCGTTGCTGAAACTCAGTCGACTGAAACTCAGCATTGTTGAAACTCTGCTGTTGCGCTACTAAAACTCCGACTGTTGAAACTCGCGCTACTGAAACTCTGAGGCTGTTCGTACGGATCTGTTGCTGCAATAAATGCGTCCTCCTCGTATAGCGTGCAACCTGCTACAATGGATGTGGCTTGCACTCACACTTGCAACTCAGTTGTATGGATTTGTTGCTGGAATGTGTGCACTCTACCTTGGGATGTGTGCAACTTGTTTTGTCTTCTCGCCAAGTTGAAAAGTCGACTCTGATTTTTCTTCTCTTCTCTCATGTGACTTGTGAAATGAAGAATGAATGTGTGTCTTTTCCTTTACCCATCCTGTCTTTTGTTTTGGGCGACTTACCTAATCTCAACAATCAAGATTAGATCGTGAGATCAATGGTTCTCATTTAATTAAATCATTAAGTGACTTTTTGCCTAAGTCACTTTACAAAAACACATTCACTTTATTAATTAATTAATAGAGTGAATCACTAGGAAAATGTATAGATACATTTAATGACGATTTCCGCAAGTAGACACCCTTGCGAAAATACCTATCTGAGCTACAAACACTAACAAACATGACCCTGGAAAAACCCCCATGGGGAAAACCAGTAAGAGAGTAGATATATTATGGAGATCTCAAGCAAATGCTACAAAGAGAAAATGAAACGAAGGAACCTGATTTAATGGGCTAGCTCATCTCAAGCTTAGCCTTGAAGATTCCTTGATCCTTGCGCCCCTTTCCTTGGTTTGTGCCCCCTTTGCCTTGGTTGGCTGCTTGCCTTGGACTTTGCGCCCTTCTCTTGCTTGCTTGCCTTTGCTTGTGTGCTTGAATGCTTGAAGACTTGTGCCCTTGCCTCTTGCTTGAGTGTTTGTTGACGAAGTGCGCCCATCCTCCACAAAAAATGCACACCTTCACAATCTATGTGCGCTCTCTACCAAGAGTGGGCCCCTCTCACAAGTACGCCTCCTCTCAAGCTTGGTGCGCCCCCTCTCAAACTTCTCTTCTTCTCCAAACCTTCTTCTCCTCTCTTCCTCTCCTTCACTCTAATCTCCAAGTGAACAAGTGAATCTCTCTTTTTCCCTTTTGCCTCCTTTAGCCTCATCCTTAGGCTAACTTAGGAAACCAATGGCCTGTTGATATTATGGTAGCTTCGGGAGGTATGAACCTCTATTGTGACCTTTGACAAGATTAGAATGTTTCGGAAGGAGGCAAAGAAATGAAAGAAACCCTAGACAAGATGTTGGCTGCAGAAATATAATTAATATGAATTAATTAGTACCCAGAAAGAGAAGTCAGCCCCAGTAAGTCTGCTAGAACCACTATAAATACAGGGCGTCAGTCTCTCATTTGACACACTTCTCAGCAGTTGCAGAGAGCCAGTTCTGCATAGTGCAGTTGCAGTCTTGTGCGCAAATCCTGGGGAAGGTACTACGCCAGCTTTTGGGTGGGACTATCTGATCAGCTTGGTTACTTCTTGCTTGGTGCATTAGCCTCTCTTGGCTATTGGATTGCTACCAGTATTCTTTTTTCTGTCAAGGTCAAGGTGCTCGGAGGGTGGCTTCGGCCTATGGTTGGGTGACAAGGGTATTGTCAATGGTAAAATGAGCACAATCTTCCATATTCTAACATGGCCTAGATTAGATCTAAGCCAATCTCCGAAATGAATGGATGAGATTAAATCTCATTTTTCTCTTAACTTTCGATAGTTCACTTTTTCCTCATTAATAACTTTATAAAATCAAATTGACTTTATAACTGAAAGTACTTTGTCATTAATGATGTTATAAAGTCAAAGTGACTTTATAACATAAAGAAAAAGGAGAGGGTCAAATATTTCCCCCTTTGTGTTTAGAGATTCACAAACACAAGGGGACCACTTTCCAAGGTACCCAAATCTCAACACTCCCTCTTATCGAAGAAAGTGTTACTCACTACTCCCAACTTGTCCCTGAAGTAGACATCCTTGTCCCTTGGCAAGGACTTGGTGAGTAAGTCTACAACCTGCTCATCAAAAGTGGTCTCTAAATCTGATTTGCTCGTCACCATAGCCAAGTGGGACCCAAACCTCTCTGGTGAAGATTTTTCCGGGTCCTATCAGTTGCCAATTGGGTTTGTCTTTGACCATAGATTGGCTCTAAGTTTCAATTGTTATGAAAAGGTTTTGCTGCTGTTTTAGGACAGCCAACAATTCAGGAACTTCTCGCTGATTTGTTACGGTTGTACTTGCAATTTTAGGCGCTCTAGCATGTAGTTTTAGTAACCAGAAGTTAGCACATGCATACTAAAATAAATACAACACGCCTAGTGATCTTCACAGCTGAAAATAAGCAGATCTAAAAGACTAAAACACATCATTTTGTACACAGGTATTTTTGGTCAACATGACCCTGGATAAAACCCCCTCGGGGAAAACCAGTTTGGGATATATGTCTATATACAAGGAAAGTAGATGGTGGAATACAACAAGTACAAAATATAGATGAACCTGATACAATAGCAGCTTGATCCAAGCTGAAATACAAGTCCAAAAGAACCAGGTGCACCCTAGGAAGGTGCGCCCCCCATAAATGCTCTCAAAACCACCAAAACTGCTCCAGATGCAAGCTGTGAGCTCAGAATGGAAAATCCCTCCACAGGGATGAAGCTCTGCTGTGTGGCCTCCCTCTGCAACTGATCCCATTGCAATCTAACGGGTGAAAGTCCTCCTCACTACTGATGCGCCCTCCACAGTAATTAATGCTCCTCAGTAAATAAACCAAGCCATAAGCCGAATGCCTCCCTCCATGAAAGCATGTGCCCAAGCTCAAGCTACCTCATGCAACAAACCTCATGCCAAAGCTCCCCCTCGTCCTCTTGAAGTGAGCAAATGAAGTTATGAGCTCTCCTTTGCCCTTTGCGCCCCTCTTGAACCTCCATAAGGATACCTAAGTATTGGATGGCTGAGATCATCCCATCTCCCATCTAATCAAAGGTTGAGATCACTCAAAAATAATCTCACTCAATAACCCACTTTGGGTTAAGTTCCCTAAGTTCACTTTATGTTTCTAATTCACCCACAAAGTGAATTAATAGTCATTTTAGGCATAAATGACTAAATTTCACTTTTGACTTAAAACTCCTAAGTCAAAGTGAAATTAGACACAAAGTACAAGGCACAAAGTACATAGTACATCCCACGTGTCTAGGAGAGCAGAAACACATGGGGAACACCTCCTAAGGTACAAAAACTCAACACTCCTTCTTACCAAGGAAGGTGTTCCTCACCAAGCCCATCTTGTCTCTGAAGTAGACATGTTTGCCCCTTGGTAGGGCCTTGGTGAGTATTTCTGCAACCTGGTCGTTTGTCGATACATACTGTAACTAAACTGCCCCTCTCTGAACCAAATCACGAATGAAGTGGTACCTGATCTCAATATGCTTGATCGGTCATGAAACACTGGATTCTCAGAGAGTTTTATGCAACTTTGATTATCACAATGAATGAGGGTTGATGGCATCTCCTAACCAATCAAACCAACCAACATCTTACGAAGCCAAATGGCCTCGCAACTGGCATGACTGGCCGCCATATACTCTTCCTCGACTGAACCCAAAGCAACTGACTTCTGCTTCCGGTTGAACCAAGAAACAAGTCCTGACCCCAAACCAAAGCAACACCCTGAGGTGCTTTTTCTGTCAGCCGCACATCCTGCCTAGTTCAAGTCTGTGTAGCCAACCAAACTGACTCCATCTCCTCTGACATAGTCTAGGCCATAATCAACTGTCCCAACAATGTACCTCAAAACATGTTTTACCCCAACCATGTGAACACTCCTCGGCTCAACCATGTATTGACTGAGAGTGTTCACGGCAAAACAAATATCTGGTCTGGTGTTAACCAGATACATGAGCGAACCGATCAATTGCCTGTAAACTGTGGCATCTACCAACTGGCTATCTGAAGCACTAAGCTTCTTCCAGTTGGTAATCATGGGTATAGACATGGGTTTGCAGTCCTCCATCTGAAATCTGCTCAAAATATCTGCTGCATACTTCTCCTGCCCAAGAAATATGTGACCCTCCTTCTGCCATACCTCCATACCCAAAAAGTAGTGCATCAATCCAATATCACTCATCTCAAACTCCGATGCAAGTCCTAGCTTGCACTCAACTATGAGATCCTCGGCTCCAGTGATGAACAAATCATCCACATCTAAGATGAGAATAAGCGTGTCCTCATCTCTAATGATGAAATAGAGGTTAGGATCAACATCGCTCTTCTCAAAGCCCATCTGAAGCATGTAAGTGTCTATGCGAGAATACCAAGCTCGGGGAGCTTGCTTCATACCATAAAGTGCCTTTCTCAAAAGACACACGTGAGTCTCCCTATCATTTACCTCAAACCCCTGTGGCTGCTCTATGTACACCTCCTCATCAATAAAGCCATTCAGAAATGCGGTCTTCATATCCATCTGGTGAGTGCTCCAACCCATCTCTGCTGCTATGGCAATGATACTCCTGATGGAGGTGTATCTCGTAACTGGTGCAAAAGTCTCGTCATAATCGACTCCCTCAATCTGAGAGAAGCCTCGCACCACAAAACGGGCCTTATGTTTCTCAATGCTTCCATCTGCAACAATCTTGGTCTTGTACAACCACCTGGAAGTCACAATTGACTTCTCCACTGGCCTCGGAACCACCTCCCAGACATCATTGCGCACAATGGAGTCATACTCCTCTACCATGGCCTCTCTCCAGACATGTTGGTCCACTGCCTGCGCAAATGTCTGTGGCTCTGTATCCCTGATACTCGTCACTAGTGCCAAATATGCTCCTAATCTGATTGGAGGCCTGCTCTCTCTAACCTAGCTCTTGGGCTCCCCTACATTCTCTCTGGCCTCCTTCAGGGTCTCCTGAAACCATCTAGGTTTTCTCTTCCCTGAAGTGGTCAACGGAAAAGTAAGGTCTCTTTACCCAAGAGTGACTGCCTCAGGACTTGTCTCAACACTTTGAGAACCCGAAGTTTGTGCCCCCTCTGACTGAACATGCTCTGACTGTGACTCTAAAGCTGTGCATGGTGACCCTGTCACCCCTGATACTGGTGTACCTGAAACTTGAGGCTGTGCTCCCTCTGAGATTGCAATCAGTGCCTCTGCATCATCCTCAACTTCGACTCTCGACTCAAGAGATCTCTGAAAAGCCCTATCCTCAAATCTGACATCTCTGCTCACCACCACTCTTCTAAGTGGCGGAATGTAGATGCGATAGGCTTTGGACACCTTTGGGTATCCAACTAGAATCCCCTGTTGGGTTGTGGGGTCTAGCTTTGTCCTCCTTTCCGAGGGGACATGAGAAAAGGTCAAGCACCCAAAGATCCTGATGTGCTCGACATCGGGCCTTCTACTAGTTAAGGCCTTCTCAGGAGTCATCTTCGCCAATATCCTGTGGGGGCTCCTGTTCTGCAGGTAAACTGTAGTAGCACATGCCTCTGCCCATAAGTACAAAGGCAAACTCTGATCGTGCAACATGGATCTCGCTGCAACGATAATAGCCCGGTTCTTCCTCTCGGCAACCTCGTTCTGCTGGGGGTTGTATGGTACGGTCATCTGTCTTCTAATGCCATGCTGGGCACATAAGTCTACAAACTGTCTGGAGGAATACTCTCCCCCGTTATTCAACCGCAAGACTTTGATCCTCTTTCCAGATTGGTTTTCCACAAGAGCTCTGAGCTCTTTTAACTGTGTGAAGACCTCACTCTTGGCCTTCAGGAAATAGATTCAAGTCTTCCTTGAGTGGTCATGAATAAATGTGAGATAGTACTCACAACCACTCAAGGACTTTCGAGTCATGGGCCCACACACGTACGTGTACAATCCAGTATCCCAGCTGGCCTGGCGTCACTACTGAGGAACGAGGCCTTGGTAAACTTACCAAACGCACACCCTCTGCAAACATCCTGATGCTCTATACTGATCTGTGGCACTCTGGGCACAACCTCTCTCAGTCCTTTGAGAGCTCCATGATGTAGGTGGGCCATCCTACGATGCCATAACTCACATATCCGTCTACTGCTGTCGCTGCTCGCTGCCAATGCATGAAGAGGCTGAAAAAGCTATCTGAACAATTTCCCATCCCTCACTCCAATCACTTGTCCTGAGGCAAGTGAAGATCCTCGAGGATGAATGAGTACCTCGGTGCCTCTGAATGTCACCTCAAGACCTCTATCCTGGAGGGAGGAAACTGAAATCAAATTCTTCTTCAGCGCAGGGACATAGAGAACGTCCCTGAACGATATAGGTGGCATGCTATCTCTCTAAAAGGTAACTGTGCCGATCCTAGCAA
>ML907864.1:0-11078 GCA_009831015.1 Picea engelmannii
AGGTAGAGTAGGCTAGGCTAGATAGAGTAGGCTAGGTTAAGATAGAGTAGTCTAGGCTAGAGTAGGCAAGGCTAAGTAGAGCAGGCTAGTTAGATTAGGCTAGGCTAGGCTAGGTAGAGTACGCTGGGATAGATTAGGCTAGGCTAGGTAGATTAGACTAGGATATAGTATGGTAGGTTAGGCTAGGATAGAGTAGGCTAGGTTAGGTGGAGTAGGCTAGGATAGAGTAGGCTAGGTAGAGTAGGCTAGGCTAGGCTAGGTAGAGTAGGTTAGGATAGAGTAGGCTAAGCTAGGCTAGGTAGAGTAGGCTAGGATAGAGTAAGCTAGGCTAGACTAGGCTTGGTAGAGTAGGTTAGGATAACGTAGGCTAGGCTAGGATAGAGTAGGCTATGCTAGGTAAAGTATGTTAGGATAGAGTAGGCTAGGCTAGGTAGAGTAGGCTAGGATAGAGTAGGCTAGGCTAGGATAGAGTACTCTAGGATAGAGTAGGTTAGGCTTAGCTAGGTTAGGATAGAGTACGCTAGGGTAAGTAGAGTAGGCTAGGTAGAGTAGATTAAGATAAAGTAGGCTAGGCTAGGCAAGGTAGAGTAGGATACGGTAGGCTAGGCTACCGTAGAGTAAGCTAGGTAGAGTAAGCTAGGCTAGGCAAGGCTAGGTAGAGTAGGCTAAGCTAGGCTAGGCTAGGCTAAGCTAGGTTATGCTAGGATAGAGTTGGCTAGGCTAGGTAGAGTACGCTAGGCTAGGATAGAGTAGGCCAGGCTAGGTAGAGTAGGCTAGGCTAGGTTAGGCTATGTAGAGTAGGCTAGGATAGAGTAGGCTAGACTAGGATATGATCGAGTAGGCTAGGCTAGGATAGAGTAGGCTAGGCTATGTAGAGTAGGCTAGGCTAGTATATAGTAGGCTAGGTAGAGTAGGCTAGGCTAGTATATAGTAGGCTAGGTAGAGTAGACTAGGCTAGAGTAGGCTAGGCTAGTCTAGGATAGAGTAGGCAAGGCTAGGTAGAGTAGACTAGGCTAAGATAGAGTAGGCTAGGCTACGTAGAGTAGGCTAAGCTAGGCTAGGCTAGGTAGAGTAGGCTAGGTAGAGTAGGCTAGTATAGAGTAGGATAGGCTAGGCTAGGCTAGGTAGAGTAGGCTAGGCTAGGCTAGGCTAGGTAGAGTAGGCTAGGCTAGGCTAGGCTAGAGTACGCTAGGCTAGGTAGTGTAGGCTAGGCTAGGTAGTGTAGGCTAGGTAGAGTAGGCTAGGCTAGGTAGAGTAGGTGAGAGTAGGCTAGGGTAGGTAGAGGAGTCTAGGCTAGGATAGAGTAGTCCAGGCTAGGTAGAGTAGGCTAGGATAGAGTAGGTTAGGCTAGGTAGAGTAGTCTAAGCTAGACTAGGCTAGGTTAGTTAGAGTAGGCTAGGGTAGGCTAGGCTAGGATAGAGTAGGTTTGGCTAGGTAGAGTAGGCTAGGATAAAGTAGGCTAGGCTAGGTAGAGTAGGCTAGGCTAGGCTAAGCTAGGTAGAGTAGGCTAGGACATAGTAGGCTAGGCTAGGCTATGCTAGGTAGAGTAGGTTAGGATAGAGTAGGATAGGCTAGGCTAGGATAGAGTAGGCTAGGCTAGGTAGAGTAGGTTAGGATATAGTAGGCGAGGCTAGGTAGAGTAGGCTAGGATAGACTAGGCTAGGCTAGGCTAGGCTAGGTAGAGTAGGATAGGTTAGGCTAGGATAGGCTAGGTAGAGTAGGTTAGGCTAGGCTAGGCTAGGTAGAGTAGGCTAGGATAGAGTAAGCTAGGCTAGGCTAGGATAGAGTGGGCTAGGCTAGGCTAAGGTAAGCTAGGCTAGGCTAGGCTAGGATAAGCTAGGCTAAGCTAGACTAGGCTTAGCTAGGCTAAGCTAAGCTAGGCTAAGTTAAGCTAAGCTAGGCTAAGCTAGGCAAAGCTAAGCGAAGCAAAGCTAGGCTAGGCTAGGCTAGGCTAGGCTAAGCTAAGCTAAGCTAGGCTAAGTTAGGCTAGGCTAAGCTAGGCTAAGCTAGGTAGAGTAGGCTAGAATAGAGTAGGCTAAGCTAGGTAGAGTAGGCTAAGCTAGGTAGAGTAGGCTAGAATAGAGTAGGCTAGGCTAGGCTAGGTTAGGCTAGGATAGAGTAGGCTTGGCTAAGTAGAGTAGGCTAGGTTAGGATAAAGTAGGCTAGGCTAGCTAGAGTCGACTATGATAGTGTAGGCTAGGATAGAGTAGGCTAGGCTAGGCTTGGCTTTGCTAGGATAGAGTAGGCTAGGCTAGGTAGAGTAGGTTAGGCTAGGACAAAGTAGTCTAGGCTTTGTAGAGTAGGCTATGATAGTATAGGTTAGGCTAGGCTTGCCTAGGTAGAGAAGGCGAGGTAGAGTAGTCTAGGCTAGGCTAGCCTAGGTTAGGTAGAGTAGGCTAGGCTAGATAAAGTAGGCTAGGTTAAGATAGAGTAGGCTAGGCTAGAGTAGGCAAGGCTAAGTAGAGCATGCTAGTTAGATTAGGCTAGGCTAGGCTAGGCTAGGTAGAGTACACTAGGATAAATTAGGCTAGGCTAGGTAGATTAGACTAGGATATAGTATGGTAGGTTAGGCTATGATAGAGTAGGCTAGGTTAGGTGGAGTAGGCTAGGATAGAGTAGGCTAGGTAGAGTAGGCTAGGCTAGGCTAGGTAGAGTAGGCTAAGCTAGGCTAGGTAGAGTAGGCTAGGATAGAGTACGGTAGGCTAGACTAGGCTTGGTAGAGTAGGCTAGGATAACGTAGGCTAGGCTAGGATAGAGTAGGCTATGCTAGGTAAAGTATGTTAGGATAGAGTAGGCTAGGCTAGGGTAGGCTAGGTAGAGTAGGCTAGGCTGGGATAGAGTACTCTAGGATAGAGTAGGCTAGGCTTAGCCAGGTTAGGATAGAGTACACTAGGGTAAGTAGAGTAGGCTAGGTAGAGTAGATTAAGATAGAGTACGCTAGGCTAGGCAAGGTAGAGTAGGATACGGTAGGCTAGGCTACTGTAGAGTAAACTAGGTAGAGTAGGCTAGGCTAGGCAAGGCTAGGTAGAGTAGGCTAGGCTAGGCTAGGCTATGCTATGATAGAGTTGGCTAGGCTAGGTAGAGTACGCTAGGCTAGGATAGAGTAGGCTAGGCTATGTAGAGTAGGCTAGGCTAGGTTAGGCTAGACTAGGATAGAATCGAGTAGNAGATTAAGATAGAGTACGCTAGGCTAGTCAAGGTAGAGTAGGATACGGTAGGCTAGGCTACTGTAGAGTAAACTAGGTAGAGTAGGCTAGGCTAGGCAAGGCTAGGTAGAGTAGGCTAGGCTAGGCTAGGCTATGCTATGATAGAGTTGGCTAGGCTAGGATAGAGTAGGCTAGGCTATGTAGAGTAGGCTAGGCTAGGTTAGGCTAGACTAGGATAGAATCGAGTAGGCTAGACTAGGATAGGATCGAGTAGGCTAGACTAGGATAGGATCGAGTAGGCTAGGCTAGGATAGAGTAGGCTAGGCTATGTAGAGTAGGCTAGGCTAGTATATAGTAGGCTAGGTAGAGTAGACTAGGCTAGAGTAGGCTAGGCTAGGCTAGGCTAGTCTAGGATAGAGTAGGCAAGGCTAGGTAGAGTAGACTAGGCTAAGATAGAGTAGGCTAGGCTACGTAGAGTAGGCTAAGTTAGGCTAGGCTAGGTAGAGTAGGCTAGTATAGAGTAGGATAGGCTAGGCTAGGCTAGGTAGAGTAGGCTAAGGTAGGCTAGACTAGAGTAGGCTAGGCTAGGTAGTGTAGGCTAGGCTACGTAGAGTAGGCTAGGCCAGGTAGAGTAGGTGAGCGTAGGCTAGGGTAGGTAGATGAGTCTAGGCTAGGATAGAGTAGTCCAGGCTAGGAAGAGTAGGCTAGGATAGAGTAGGCTAGGCTAGGTAGAGTAGTCTAAGCTAGACTAGGCTAGGCTAGTTAGAGTAGGCTAGGGTAGGCTAGGCTAGGATAGAGTAGGCTTGGCTAGGTTGAGTAGGCTAGGATAGAGTAGGCTAGGTTAGGTAGAGTAGGCTAGGCTAGGCTAGGCTAGGTAGAGTAGGCTAGGCTAGGCTAAGCTAGGTAGAGTAGGCTAGGACAGAGTAGGCTAGGCTAAGCTATGCTAGGTAGAGTAGGCTAGAATAGAGTAGGCTAGGCTAGGATAGGATAGAGTAGGCTAGGCTAGGTAGAGTAGGTTAGGATAGAGTAGGCGAGGCTAGGTAGAGTAGGCTAGGATAGACTACGCTAGGCTAGGTTAGGCTAGGTAGAGTAGGATAGGTTAGGCTAGGCTAGGCTATGTAGAGTAGGTTNTAGAGTAGGATAGGTTAGGTTAGGCTAGGCTATGTAGAGTAGGTTAGGCTAGGCTAGGCTAGGTAGAGTAGGCTAGGATAGAGTAAGCTAGGCTAGGCTAGGATAGAGTGGGCTAGGCTAGGGTAAGGTAAGCTAGGCTAGGCTAGGCTAGGATAAGCTAGGCTAAGCTAGACTAGGCTTAGCTAGGCTAAGCTAAGCTAGGCTAAGCTAAGCTAAGTTAAGCTAAGCTAGGCTAAGCTAGGCAAAGCTAAGCGAAGCAAAGCTAGGCTAAGCTAGGCTAGGCTAGGCTAGGCTAGGCTAGACTAAGCTAAGCTAAGCTAGGCTAGGCTAAGCTAGGCTAAGCTAGGCTAACCTAAGCTAGGCTAAGCTAAGCTAGCGGCTAAGCTAAGCGAAACATAGTTAGGCTAAGCTAGGCTAGGCTAAGCTAGGCTAAGATAAGCTAAGCTAAGCTAAGCTAAGCTAAGCTAAGCTAAGCTAGGCTAAGCTAAGATAGGCTAGGCTAAGCTAGGGTAGGCTAAGCTAAGCTAAGCTAAGCTAAGCTAGGCTAAGCTAGGTTGAGCTAGGCGTAGCTAAGCTAGGCTAAGCTAGGCTAGGCAAGGCTAGAGTAGGCTAAGCTAGACTAGGATAGGCTATGCTAGGCTAGAGTAGGCTAGGGTAGGTAAGAGTAAGTTAGGATAGGTAAGACGGGCTAGGCTAGGATAGGTAGTTCTGGGCTAGCCTAGGCTAGAGTTTGCTAGGCTAGGCTAGGCTTGGCTAGGATTAAGTAGGCTAGTCTAGAGTAGGCTACACTAGAGTAGGCAAGGTTAGTCTAGGTTGGTGTAGATAGAGTAGGCTAGGCTAGAGTAGGCTATGTTAGGTTAGGTTAGTGTAAGTTAGGCTATAGTAAGCTATCATAGGCAAGAGTAGGGTAGGGTAGGCTAGAGTAGGATAAGCTAGTCTAGAGTAGGGAAGGATAGGCTAGGCTAGAGACGAGTAGACTAGGATATGATAAAGAAGGCTAGGCTAGGCTAGGTAGAGTAGGGTAGGCTAGTTTAGGCTAGGTAGAGTAGGCTAGGATAGACTAGGCTAGGTTAGGCTAGGGTAGGATAGAGTAGGCTAGGCTAGGTAGAGTAGTCTAGGATAGATTAGGCTAGGCTAAGCTAGGCTACGTAGAGTAGTCTTGGTAGAGTAGGCTAGGCTAGGCTAGGTTAGGTAGAGTAGGCTATGATAGAGTAGGCTAGCCTAGGCTAGGAAGAGTAGGCTAGGCTAGGAAGAGTAGGCTATGTATAGTAACCTAGGCTAGGCTAGGTAGAGTAGACTGGGATAGAGTAGGCTTGGTAGAGCAATCTAGGCTAGGTAGAGTATACTAGGATAGAGTAGATTAGGCTAGATTGAGTAGCCTATGATAGATTAAGCTAGGCTAGGCTAGGCTAGGTAGAGTAGGCTAGGCTAGGTAGAGTAGGTTAGGCTAGGCTAGGCTAGGATAAAATAGGATATGATTGGTAGAGTAGACTAGGCTAAGCTAGGTAGGTAGAGTAGGCTAGGCTAAGCTAGGCTAGATAGAGTAGGCTAGGCTAGGATAGAGTAGGCTAGGCTAGAGTAGGCGAGGCAAGGTAGAGCAGGCTAGGATAGAGTAGGCTAGGCTAGGCTAGGTTTAGTAGGCTAGGTAGAGTAGGCTAGGTTAGAGTAGGCTAGGCTAGGCTAGGCTAGTCTAGGATAGAGTAGGCTAGGCTAGGTAGAGTAGACTAGGCTAAGATAGAATAGGCTAGGCTAAGATAGAATAGTCTGAGCTTGGCAGGCCTTTGAGTCACCCTACGGGCTGGCTCTCCGACTATATATATATATTTTTTATTCATTTCCTACACAGCAGGGCAGAGGCCTACCATGGGTTAGGGTTAACGTCGGGCTAACATGGGGTAGGGTGCTGGAAATGAAAACAATTAGCAAACAAGACAGGGATCTTATCAAACACTTGTAAGGCAGGTCTGTGCCGCATTCACAAGAGACTGCCAGTGATATGCTTGAGGAAGGCCAGGCTAGGTAGAGTAGGCTGCTATAGGGTAGACTAGGTTAGGCTAGGTAGGGTAGCCTAGGTAAAGTAGACTAGGATAGAGTAGGCTAGGCTAGGTAGAGAAGGCGAGGTAGAGTAAGCTAGGCTAGGCTAGGCTAGCTAGAGTAGACTAGGATAGAGTAGAGTAGGCTAGGATAGAGTAAGCTAGGCTAAGCTAGGCTAGGTAGAGTAGGCAAGGATAGGCTAAGCTAGGTAGAGTAGGCAAGGCTAGGCAAGGCTAGGATAGAGTAGGCGTGGATAGGTAGAGTAGGCTAGGATAGAGTAGGCTGTCCTAGACTATGCTAGGATAAAGTAGGCTAGGTAGAGTAGGTTAGAGTAGGATAGGTAGAGTAGGCTAGGATATAGTAGGTTAGGCTAGGCTAGGCTAGGCTAGGCTAGGATAGAGTAGGCTAGGCTAGGTAGAGTAGACTAGGCAAAGATAGAGTAGGCCAGGCTAGGTTGAGTAGGCTAGGCTAGGTTAGGCTAAGCTAGGTAGAGTAGGCTAGGATAGAGTAAGCGAGGCAAGGCAAGGATATAGTAGGCTAGGCTAGGTAGAGTAGACTAGGCTAGGCTAAACTAGGCTAGGATAGAGTAGGCTAGGTTAGGTAGAATAGGCTATGCTAGGTAGAGTAGATAGAGTAGTCCAGGCTAGGCTAGGTAGAGTAGGCTAGGCTAGGTAGAGTAGGCTAAGATAGAGTAGGCTGGGCTAGGATAGATTAGGCTTGGTAGAGTAGACTAGGATAGAGTAGGTTTGGCTAGGACAGAGTAGGCAAGGATAGAGTAGGCTAGGTAGAGTAGGCTAAGCTAGGCTAGGCTAGGTACAATAGGCTAGGATAGAGTAGGCTAGGCTAGGCTAGGTTAGGCTAGATAGAGTATGATATGATAGAATAGGCTAGGCTAAGCTAGGCTAGGTAGAGTAGGTTAGGATAGAGTAGTCTAGGCTAGGTAGAGTAGGCTAGGATAGACTAGTCTAGGCTAGACTAGGCCAGGTAGAGTAGTCTAGGCTAGGCTAGGCAGAGTAGCCTAGGTAGAGTAGGCTAGGCAAGGTTAGGCTATGATAGAGTAGGCTAGGCAAGGTATAGTAGGCTAGGATAGAGTAGGCAAGGCTAGGCTAGGTTAGGTAGAGTAGGCTAGAATAGAGTAGGCTAGGCTAGGCCAGGCTACGATAGAGTAGGCTAGGCTTGGTAGAGTAGGCTAGGCTAGGTAGCCTAGGATATAGTAGTCTATGGTAGTCCAGGATAGGATAGAGTAGGCTAGGCTAGGTAGAGTAGGCTATGATATAGTAGGCTAGGTTAGGTAGAGTAGGCTAGGATAGAGTAGTCTAGACTAGGCTAGGCTAGGTAGAGTAGCTCTGGGATAGAGCAGGCTAGGCTAAGCTAGGCTAGGATAGAGTAGGCTAGGCTAGGTAGAGTAGACTAAGCTAGGATAGAGTAGTCTAGCCTGGTAGAGTAAGCTAGGCTAGGTAGAGTAGTCTAGGTTAGGCTAGGTAGAGTAGGCTAGTCTAGATAGAGTAGGCTAGGCTAGGATAGAGTAGGCTAGGCTAGGCTAGGCTAGGTAGAGTAGGCTAGAATAGAGTTGGCGAGTCTAGGTAATGTAGGCTAACCTAGGATAGAGTAGGCTAGGCTAGGCTAAGCTAGGTAGAGTAGGCTAGGATAGAGTTGGCGAGTCTAGGTAGAGTAGGCCAAGATAGAGTAGGCTAGGCTAGGCTAGGCTATGTAGAGCAGGCTAGAGTAGGCTAAGCTAGGTAGTGTAGGCTATGCTAAGATAGAGTAGTCTAGTCTAGATAGAGTAGGATAGGATAGAGTAGGCTAGGCTAGGTAGAGTAGTTTAGGCTAGGCTAGTCTAAGCTAGGTAGAGTATGCTAGGCTAGGCTAGATTAGTCTAGTCTAGGCTAGGCTAGATAGAGTAGGCTAGGATAGAGTAGGCGAGGCTAGGTAGAGTAGGCTAGGCTAGGCTAGGCTAGGTAGAGTAGGCTAGGTAGAGTAGGCTAGGCTAGGCTAGGCTAGGTAGAGTTGGGTAGGTAGAGTAGGCTAGGATAGAGTATGCGAGGCTAGGTAGAGTAGGCTAGCATAGAATAAGCTAGCATAGAGAAGGCTAGGCTAGGCTATACTATGTTAGGCTAGGATAGAGTATGTTAGGCTAGGTAGAGTAGGCTAGGTTAGGTAGATTAGGCTGGGATAGAGTAGGTTGGGTTAGGTAGAGTAGGCTAGGCTGGGATAGAGTAGGTTGGGTTAGGTAGAGTAGGCTAGGCTGGGATAGAGTAGGCTAAGCTAAGTAGAGTAGGCTAGAATAGGCTATGTAGAGTAGGAAAGGCTAGGCTAGGCTAAGCTAGGTAGAGTAGGCTAGAATAGAGTATTCTAAGCTAGGTAGAGTAGGCTAGAATAGAGTAGGCTAGGCTAGGCTGGGTTGGGCTAGGATAGAGTAGGCTTGGCTAAGTAGAGTAGGCTAGGTTAGGATAGAGTAGTCTAGGCTAGCTAGAGTAGGCTATGAAAGAGTAGGCTAGGATAGAGTAGGCTAGGTTAGGCTTTGCTAGGATATAGTAGGCCAGGCTAGGTAGAGTAGGCTAGGCTAGGACATAGTAGTCTAGGCCTTATAGAGTAGGCTAGGATAGTATAGGTTAGGCTAGATTTGCCTAGGTAGACAAGGCAAGGTAGAGTAGTTTAGGCTAGGCTAGCCTAGGTTAGGTAGAGTAGGCTAGGCTAGATAGAGTAGGCTAGGCTAAGATAGAGTAGGCTAGGCTAAGATAGAGTAGGCTAGGCTAGAGTAGGCAAGGCTAAGTAGAGCAGGCTAGTTAGATTAGGCTAGGCTAGGTAGAGTACGCTAGGATAGATTAGGCTAGGCTAGGTAGATTAGACTAGGATATAGTATGGTAGGTTAGGCTAGGATAGAGTAGGATAGGTTAGGTAGAGTAGGCTAGGTAGAGTAGGCTAGGCTAGGCTAGGTAGAGTAGGCTAAGTACAATAGGCTAGGGTAGCTAGAGTAGGCTAGAGTAGGCTAAGCTAGGTAGAGTAAGCTAGTCTAAGATAGAGTAGTCTAGGCTAGATAGAGTAGTCTAGGATAGAGAAGGTTAAGCTAGGTAGAGTAGGTTAGGCTAAGATAGAGTAGTCTAGGCTAGATAGAGTAGGTTAGGCTAGGTAGAGTAGGTTAGGTAGATTAAGCTAAGTAGAGTAGGCTAGGTAGAGTAGAATAGGCTAGGCTAGGTAGAGTAGGCTAGGATAGAGTAGGTGAGACTACATAGAGTAGGCTAGCCTAGGCTAGGCTAGGCTAGGTAGAGTAGGCTAGGAAGAGTAGGCTAAGCTAGGCTAGGCTAGGTAGAGTTGGCTAGGTAGAGTAAGCCAGGATAGAGTATGCTAGGCTAGGTAGAGTAGGCTAGACTAGGCTAGGCTAGGTAGAGTAGGCTAGGATAGAGTAGGCGAGGCTAGGTAGAGTAGGATAGGCTAGGTTAGGTAGAGTAGGCTAGGTTAGGCTAGGCTAGATAGAGTTGGCTAGGTAGAGTAGGCTAGTATAGAGTATGCTAGGCTAGGTAGACTAAGCTAGCATAGAGTAGGCTAGGCTAGACTATGCTATGCTAGGTTAGCATAGAGTAGGTTAGACTAGGTAGAGTAGGCTAGGTTAGGTAGATTAGGCTAGGATAGAGTAGTCTAGGCTAGGCTAGGCTAGGCTACGATAGAGTAGGCTAGCCTAAGTAGAGTAGGCTAGGCTAAGTAGAGTAGGCTAGGATAGGCTAGGTAGAGTAGGCTAGGATAGTCTAGGTAGAGTAGGCTAGGCTAGGTAGAGTAGGCTAGGATAGGTAGAGTAGGTGAGGCTAGGTAGAGTAGGCTAAGATAGAGTAGGCTAGGCTACGCTAGGTTATTCTAGGATAGAGTAGGCTTGGCTAGGTAGAGTAGGCTAGGCTAGGATAGAGTAGGCTAGGCTAGGTAAAGTAAGCTAGGATAGAGTAGGCTAAGCTAGGCTAGGCTAGGTAGAGTAGGCTAGGATAGAGTAGGCTAGGCTAGGCTAGTCTAGGTAGAGTAGGCTGGGTAGAGTATGCTAGGCTAGGAGAGGCTAGGTAGAGTAGGCTAGGCTAGGTAGAGTAGGCTAGGTTAGGCTAGGCAGAGTAGGTTAGGCTAGGTAGAGTAGGTGAGGCTATCTAGAGTAGGCTAAGATAGAGTAGGCTAGGCTAGGCCAGGTTAGGTTTGGATAGAGTAGGTTTGGCTAGGTAGAGTAGGCTAGGTTAGGATAGAGTAGGCAAGGATAGGTAGAGTAGGCTAGGATAGAGTAGGCTAGGCTAGGCTAGGCTAGGTAGAGGAAGCTAGGATAGAGTAGGCTAGTCTAGTCTAGTCTAGATAAATTAGGTTAGGTAGAGTAGACTAGTCTAGGCTAGGCTAGGTAGAGTAGGTTAGGATAGAGTAGGGTAGGCTAGGATACAGTAGGCTAGGAAAGGTATATTAGGCTAGAATAGAGTAGGCAAGGCTAGGCTAGGCTAGGTAGAGTAGGCTAGGATAGAGAAGTCTAAGTTAGGCTAGGCTAGGATAGAGTAGGCTAAGCTAGGTAGAGTAGGCTAGAATAGAGTAGGCTAGGCTAGGCTAGGTTATGTTAGTATAGAGTAGGCTTGGCTAAGTAGAGTAGTCTAGGTTAGGATAGAGTAGGCTAATCTGGCTAGAGTCAGCTATGATAGAGTAGGCTAGGATAGAGTAGGCTAGGCTAGGCTTTGCTAGGATAGAGTAGGCTAGGCTAGGTAGAGTAGGCTAGGCTAGGATTTGCTAGGATAGAGTAGGTTAGGCTAGGTAGAG
>WSFP011559293.1:0-11078 GCA_009831015.1 Picea engelmannii
GTGCTACATAAATTATCATGATTTCCGCTGTGTATATGAATTACTGTTAAATGCTATGGATTGTTTAATCGTAGCAGTAAAATTATATGTTTACTCTGAGTTAAATGTATTTCTTTACTCGAATGCATGTGATTATATAATGCATGTACGAATTATGTAAAAGTGCATGTACAGATTGTTACATAGTGTGTTATAAGCTCTGGGTAAGCAAAAAGGTACACTACAAATTGGTATCAGAGCGAAGGTTTCGACGTTGAGCCTAGATGGGCCAGTGGAGTGGTCGTTGGACCAAGAATGTGAAGGGAATTGGGCCTGGAATGGCCAATTTCGGACCTTGGTTTGTTCCAGTGTGTCAAGTAGTTGCTTGACCGCGCTTACGAGCTCATGAGGTTTAGCGGTGCAGTGAAACTGCAGCCGGTGTGGTCTATGGCCACTGGGAGACAGGTCTTTACACCAATGGTGTTAGAACCTTAGGATATGTTCGAGAGGGAAGGCGAGTCCTCGTGACCGTTGGATCTGGAAAAATGTGCGTAAGGATTAAAATTCCTTTGGAAATGGCATGGGAGTGTGGAAATCGCGATACGCGAAATCCTGAATTAGTTAGAAACCGTCTGAGCCGTCAGATCTCAACCGGAAAACCCGACAGCCATTGGATCTGTCAGGAGGTGTCTGAAGGTTAAAACCTCAGTGATTAAAGGAGAAAGCCTGAAATAGATCTAGACCGTCTGAAAAACGGAGGACATGTGTCATGAGATTTTCCATTTCGGGAAATCGGGAATCGCGATATCGGGAGTCCTGGTAACAAGGGATCGAGACTTTCCATGATGGAAGCCCCGGAACAGTCGTGGATAGTCCAATTTGAGATGGCCACGTGTTGTGAGACTACCCGTTTCGAGGATCGGGGATTCAGAAGTTCCGATGACAAGAACTCGGACTTTCATCATGATAAATCCCGACCATACTGTCGAGACATTAGCATGTGACTAAGTCCCGATGAACGGATGAGATTCCTTCGGGAAATCTCAGGGTCTGTAAAGACCGTTCGATGTGAGAAAGATCTGACCGTTGGATTTACGTGGGGAATTTCATATCGGGGATTGGGTGTTGGAAATCTTGACATCACTACAACAGGAATCGCGAAATCGCGAAACACGATATCCCGACGGACAAAAGAACCGTGTGGGGGCCACAGGATCCAAGAGGTGGACAGGTGGCATGCCGTTTCGGGTTTTCGCGGCGAGAAGTACCGAAAATTTATGCATTTAGGATTTGCGATATTGCGAACTCCGAAACGTCGATGGAGTGAGGGATCGTTGAATAGTCAATCTCACGAGTGTATCGGAGAAACGACATATCGGGGTTCGGGAGTTGGTAAAGCAAGTTGTTCGACATCGCGAGTGCCGAAATCACGATAGGGAAAACCCCGATAAGGGTAAAAGACTGTGGTCTTAGGAGAGGCAGTCACATGGACCTCGGCATAGCCCAGGGGGGGGAGGGTTAAGGAAAAAGGCACATCGAAAAATCGAGGATCGGAGTTCGTGAGGACAGGAACTCATGTCGTCGGGGATCACGAAACCCCGACACCCGAAGCTTCAATCGGGAGATGTGCCACGTAGACACATGAAGAGTACCACGTGCCAGTGAGTGGGAGGACAAGGCAAGAGTGGTGGGACCCTTATGACGTCACCGAAGGTGACGAGGATCCTCCGAAACACACCACATACCACTACGGTTGAGAGCGACAACTGTGTTGTAGACCCGTAGAATAAGGTAAATCAAAATTTCGGAACTCGGGGGTGGGGAAGGAGAGTGAAACGAGAGTTCTCCAGTACTGAAAATCCGAAACCCCGAAACTCAAGGTCCCTAAAGTCCCGAAATATCGAAAACTGAAGTTTCGAACACCCGAAAAATATAGAGCTGAACAGAGCTCAGAAAATTCGTGAAATTGAAACACTTTCTTAAACTCGATTGTCACGAAAGATGAGGAATTGTCAAGAAAATGAAGGCTCAACAAATTCGAGTCGTCTGCGCATTATATTGCAGAAGACTGACGAGTGCCAGAACTGTTTGGAATTTTCCGCAAAATGCAAGAAATGGAAGAGATACATAATACTTCCAGTTCAAGAAACTTATTTAAAACGAAATGTCTTTTATTTTGTTCGAACTGGCTTATAAATATTGTGGAATGTTCGTGAAGATTTAATGGACTGAAAAACCTCGAATTGAATTTCACAGTGCATGTGTAGAGTTCAACGAAGGTCAGGATTCCAGTTAACCAATGCCGAGTATGGAGTGGGGAAGAGTGCAGATTACCCCTGAAATAGAAGACGAACGGGAAGGAAAGGATGTTAACCTAGGAGTCGAAGGATCGAATTCTAATGGAAATGGAAAGGAGATGGATAAGGAAGGACACATGATGAAAATCATTGAAAGGTTGCAAAGAGAGGCCAAGGCTCGCCGAGATGATAGCCAAAAACTTATGAAAGTCAAGGATCGATAGGGTGAGCTAAACTTGAAATTTTTGAAGAGCCTGGAAAGAATAGAGAAGAAACTTGAGAAGGGAGGAGACTCAAGTACGACGGAGAGTCGCAAAACCCATGAAAGAAGAAGAAGGTCGAGGAGCGGAAGCTGACATCTTAGTCGCTCCCAAAGACATTATGACAGGAAGACACAAAGTAGTTCAAGCCCGTCCCCTACCAGAAAACATTGAAAATATGGAAAGGAGGAATTGAAAGGAGAGATGAAAAAGATTAAGCCTCCAACATTCGATGGAGAACATAAGAAGGAGGAAGATGTCAAGACCTGGTTTCTTGGCATGAAGAAATACTTCCAACTACAGAATTATTCTGCTCATACAGAAGGAAGAATTGCAATGTACCAACTGAAAGGAAAAACGTCCATGTGGTGGGATCAGTTTGTGCAGGTACAGCACATCAGAGAGAAAGAGGTCACTTGGAAGGAATTTAAGAGGTATTTCGAGAATAAATACCTGACTAAAAGATACTATGACAGAAAAATGAAGGAGTTCTTCGAACTCAAGTTGAGCAGTATGACCATTGATGAGTATGAACGAAGTTTTCTGGAACTACTAAAGTATGTTCCATTCATCAAAGACGAGGCTGTTAAAATTCAGAGCTATTTGAGTGGATTGCCACCTTCCATTGGTGACAAGATTCAATACGATGATCCTAAGACCATGGAAGAAACCATAAGAAGGGAGAAATGCCTATACGAACAGCAAAGAGAAAAGCCTACCTTTCGGAAGGCTTGGGATGACTGGAAGAGGTTTAAGAAAGAACAGAGACAGAAGGGAAACAAACCTCCCTTTTTCAGAAACAGTCTTCAGGGACAACCATCGTATAGAGAGCCGAGAATGACTGAAGAGAGACCACAAAGACAGAGACAGGCACCCATTCAATGTTGGGGCTGTCAAGGAAACCACAAGTACAAAGATTGTCCCCATAAAAATGGTAAGGTGAGATCTGTACATACTGTTCAGCAAGCTGAAACAGTGGAGGATATGGGCAGCATAATGCCGAGGATCTACGCAGCCCTGGACAATAAGCAAGCAGAATTTCAATCACACATGATTGAAGTGGAAGGTATGATCAACAACCGGCCACTTGTTATTTTAATTGATTCAGGGGCTATCCATAGTTATGTAGATCCTAGAGTGGTGGAAAGTTTGCATCTAACGAAGAGAAAACATGAGAAGTATTGGTTAGTGCAGTTAGCCATAGCGACCAAGAGGAAGGTCACTGAATTGGTTAAGTCATGTTCAGTGGACATGAAAGGAATGAGCACTAAGGCTGAATTGAACATTCTGCCTTTAGGCTCATATGATTTCTTAATTGGGATGGACTGGTTGGACCAACACCATGCCCTTATGGATTGCCATAACAATAGGTTCACATGTCTGGACGAAGAGGGAAATCAAGTAACAATCCAAGGAATGCCCAGAGCTGTGGCTATTAGAGAAATCTCAGCCATGCAGCTGAAGAAATGTTACCGGAAAGGCTATCAATTATTTGCAGCCCAGGTGGAAGAAGTATTCCAAGATGTGGTCTTGAATTTGGAAAACCACAAGGTACTCAAAGAATTTAAGGACGTATTTCAGGAGGTGCCTGGACTACCTCCGAAGAGGGACATCGATTTTTCTATAAATTTGATGCCTAGAGCAGCTCCAGATTCGAAGGCTCCTTATAGAATGAGTACACCAGAGCTGAAAGAGTTGCAATTGCAGCTCGAAGAGATACTAAAGAAAGGTTACATTCGTCCCAGCGTGTCATCGTGGGGAGCCCTAGTCCTATTCATGAAGAAGAAAGATGGGACGTTGAGGCTGTGCATTGACTTTCGATAGTTGAATAAGGTCATTGTCAAGAACAAGTATCCTCTGCCGAGGATTGATGATCTTTTCGATCAGTTGAAGGATGCAAAAATATTTTTGAAAATAGATCTCCGATCTGGATATCACCAAGTGAGAATAAGGGATGAGGACATCAGCAATACCGCCTTCAGAACAAGGTATGGTCATTATGAGTTTACAATGGTGTCATTTGGATTGTCGAATGCGCCTGTTGTCTTTATGTGCTTAATGAATGGAGTGTTCAGAAATTATCTGGACAAGTTTATCATAGTCTTCTTGGACGATATCTTTGTGTATTCCAAGACAGAGGAAGAACATGAACAACACCTTAGAATGGTGCTGCAGGTGTTGAGAGAACACCAACTGTACGCAAAACTGAGCAAGTGCTCATTTTACCAAAAGCAGATCCATTACTTGGGACACATTATATCAGAGGAGGGGATTGTTGTGGATCCTAAGAAGGTACAAGCCATTCGATAATGGCCAGCGCCAAGAAATGTGGCGGAAGTAAGATATTTTATGGGTCTGGCAGGCTATTATAGGAGGTTCATAGCCAGATTCTCAAGGATAGCGCATGTTATCACTTCCTTGCAAAGGAAGGTGAAGAAGTTTCAGTGGACTGATGAATGTGAGAGTAGCTTCCAGCGACTGAAGCAACTGCTCACTAGTGCTCCAATCCTGAGGATTGCAGATCCAAACAAGGATTACGTAGTGTGCACAGATGCGTGTAAGGAGGGGCTGGGAGGAGTTCTCAGCCAAGAAGGATTTGTAGTTTTCTATGAATCCCGGAAGTTGAAGGAACATGAGAAGAATTATGCCACTCATGATTTGGAGCTGGAAACAATCGTCCACGCCCTGAGGAAATGGAGACATTACCTCATGGGAAAGAGATTCGAATTAAGAACAGACCACAACGGTCTGAAATATTTATTTGATCAGCCAACCTTAAATGCCAGGAGAATTAGATGGCTGGAATTTATGTGTGAATATGAATTTGATATCAAGCATATCAAAGGGAAAGAAAATAAGGTGGTTGATCCACTCAGCAGAAAAGTGCACGAATTACATGCTACAACCATTAGCATGTACAGAACTGAGATTAAAGACAAAATTCTTGAAGTTGCAAATGTTGATTTGCAGTACAAAAGACTTGTAGCAAAGCTACAACAACATGAGAAACCACAAACCAAGGAAAGTTACACCTTGGGAACTGATGGTTTACTTCTGCATAAGAACAGAGTATATGTACCCAATGTACGAGAATTGAAGCTAGCAATTCTAAAAGAGATGCATAACGTGACTTATGCTGGACATCCTGGATATCAAAAGACTGTGGCAGTAGTCAAAAGCCATTATTTTTGGTCGGGTTTGAAGAAAGAAATTGCTGAATACATCGCCAGATGTATGGAGTGCCAAAAGGTTAAGGCTGAGCATAGACACCCAGTAGGGTTGTTGCAGCCTTTACCTATTCCTGAGTAGAAATGGGACGTGGTAACAATGGATTTTATCACAGGATTGCCCAGAACAAGCAAGCAACATGATTCAATCATGGTGGTGGTGGAAAAGCTTACTAAAGCTGCCCATTTTATTCCATTGAAAACCACCCACAGAGCAGCAGATGTTGCTGATATCTTTTTAAAAGAAGTTGCATGCTTGCATGGAATTCCTAAGACAATTGTGTCTGACAGGGACCCGAAATTCACTTCGAATTTCTGGAAAGGACTGTTCAAAGGATTCAGAATGAATCTGAACTTTAGTACAGCGTAGCATCCTGAGTCCGATGGACAGATAGAGAGAGTAAATAGAATAATAGAAGACATGCTGAGAATGTATGTGATGGATAAACCATCAAGGTGGGAAGACTACCTGCATTTGGTAGAATTCACCTACAATAATGGGTATCATACATCTCTGAAGATGAGCCCATTCAAAGCACTTTATGGAAGAAAGTGCAACACTCCAATGAGCTGGGATAATCCAGCTGACAGAGTAGTAGTTGGACCTGAACTACTCAAAGAGATGGAAGATCAAATGATAAAAATCAAACAGAATGTGAAAGCTACCCAGGACAGGTAGAAAAGTTACGCTGATAGTAACAGAACCCATAGAGAATTCAAAGTGGGTGACCATGTTTTCCTGAAAGTGAAAACTAACAAGAGTTCCCTGAAGCTGGGAAGTTGCGCCAAGTTGGCAGCAAGATTTTGTGGGCCATTTGAGATCCTGGAAAGGATTGGGCCAGTTGCATACATGCTTGCATTACCTGCATCTATGAATGTACATAATGTGTTTCATGTTTCACTGCTTAATAAATATGTACTTGATGCTAATCATGTTATCGATTGGACTGTGATTCAGGTGGAACCAAAAGGTGTCCTGCAAGTGCATCCTGTGCGCATATTGGACAGGAAAAGCAAACAGCTCCGGAATCGAGCTATAGAGCTTGTAAAGGTCCAGTGGACCTGGTACGGTCCTGAAGACACGACATGGGAGCATGAAGAAGTAATGCAGGTAGAGTACCCGCATCATTTTGAAAATTTTGAAAGACTTGTAGAGACAGTGTAAGTTGCACTGAGGACAGTGCAAAAATAAGGGGAGGGGGATTGTAGTGTCCCCAAGGCCAAGCCCCATTGCAAATCATGATATATGAAATGAATTGTAAACATGTTCTATATGCTGGTGAGCCAAGTTTTGTATAAGCTGGTAGGCTTATGTGTTTGTTAGGCCAGGGAGCCTAAGTGTTGAAGGCCAGGAGCCTGCTGATGTACTTATATGTATGCAGAATGATTAATAAAATATAAACACCGCCAGGTGCAGACCGACCATGATGAATGAGTGAAGGGGGACTGAGTGTCCACAAAGTAGTCAAGGGATTAGGGGCTGGAAGGTGGGAAAAAAGGGGCTAAGTGTTGAGCCTAGGGGCTAAGCCTAGGGGGATTAAGCCTGGGAATAATATTTTAATATTATTTCCCAAAAGACATGTGTATTTTATTTTTATCCTAAGTTCCTCGCAAGGGAAAATGTGCAAAAGGGATGCATGTTATGGGAACGCATGCATTTCCCAGGGTGACAAGTGTCAACCCTGGTGCATGCAAATATAATAGCCAAGATGAACTGTGTGAGGGGGATCTTCTCCATTCTACCCGATCATCTAAGCGTGAACCCGTCCGACCTCTGCAAGAATACCCTAGTACAACCCTGAAGGCGGTAAAATCCTGTGTTGATTTGGGAGATAGCCGGTACATCCTCAGTCTGAGCAGTTGAAGCTTGCGCGTGGGATCTTTGCACCCCTCGTACAATCCTGAAACCAAAACCGTGAGACTATCCCGTGATTGTTGAACCTATTTGGGAAGCGCATGTCTGTTTTTCCCAATTGGCTGTTGCGGCCACGCAGTGATGGACTGCGCGTGGCATAATGGCCAGAGTAAGCTGTGCTGAGCTTGTGTATGACCTCTCTTCTGGTGAGGGATGCGACTGTGGTTGGAAGAGGCAGGTTGTCAGGCCTGTGAGCAACTCTTTCCAGGTGAAAGAGTTTGCTGGGAAGTGGTTTCTTCTAGAGAGTTCCTAGCACCAGCTACGGGCTCTGAGACTTCCTGATCTGGCCTGTTGCCGAGACCCAGAGAGGGAAGTTAGCACCAATGGACTGTGCGTGTGAAGGTGTATACTCCCGGGCGGAACAGGCATGTGGGGAATGAGACTCTAGTAGTAGTGGGCGTAAGATGGCATCTTTGGGAAGAATCCTTCCAGATATTTCTGTGTTGTTTTCCCTGTAACCTCAGCCTAGCCTAGGATTTCCTTGCCTTGGGGTGGAGCTCAGTCCCAGCTCGGGGGTGACCCACTATTGAGATGATGAGCAGTGTGGTCTAAGGCTAGGAGGTTCGTGGAAGGCCTACACTTGGTTGGTGGATTTCACCACTGTTACAAGATAAGTATCTAACTATGTTCTTATCACATTTTGCATGACTGTGCTACATAAATTATCATGATTTCCGCTGTGTATATGAATTACTGTTAAATGCTATGGATTGTTTAATCGTAGCAGTAAAATTATATGTTTACTCCGAGTTAAATGTATTTCTTTACTCGAATGCATGTGATTATATAATGCCTGTACGAATTATGTAAAAGTGCGTGTACAAATTGTTACATAGTGCATTATAAGCTCTGGGTAAGCAAAAAGGTACACTACAGTTGCCAACGCGCGAACAGTCACCAGGAAGGTACAATCGAAATTCAGGTAGACCACAATGAGCAGGGTATCGAGCCCGAAACCTGTCAAGGGTATCGAAAGCAAGTGGTCTAGAAGACAACTGAGGACCCAGAACAGATTCGAGACCCATGAAGCTCTGTTGAAAATGCAATCGACGAAATCCCAAGACAAGCCCTCTATATGTGTTCTCCATTACGATTGGTCCAACTTTGGAGGGGTTATCTTCACTACCTTTCCACACACGACCTCGTGTTTATCCCCTATGTTAGAGGGGGGTCCCAGATAACTTTCACGATATTGGACTTTGACACTCCCTAACTCAGACTCCAATGTTTGATTTTAATGGCCTTGAAGATTCTCGTCTCCAACCTAATTCAAGGCCCTAACCCTAAACTAGTTGGTTGACCCTACAAACATAAAAAGTCTAATGAATTTTAGATTTAGCATTAATTTTTATGGCTTGTCTTAAGGAAAAGGTTATGAAAGTGAAACTAGTGATGTTTGAAAGACGAAAGCAAAATAAACAGAAAGTTGGAAACAAAAACCTTTACTTAACTCAACTCTTAAACAACTTTTCAAACTTAAATTTTTTTCTAAGATCTTTGAACAAAAAACTCAAAGAAAGATTTCACTCGACTACGAGCTACTTATGATCTAAGTAAACCGTCAAGAACTTATGAAAGAAAATATTTTTCCTTGGTTACTAATGCAAAACAATACTTTTTAACCAAACAAAGAAATAAAATATTTTTATTTTATTTGAATGCTCACAAAGAAAAAAGGAAAAATATCAACAAGTCAAAACCAAGAAAACTTCTGGCCTAAGCGCAGATCGCAAAGAGTCACTTTAAAAATCACACACAAGCAAATTTAAATTGGAGTGTCACACTTGTCTAAAAGCCTTATTAAAGAAAATTTTGAGGAAAACTTCTAAATGAAAAAAAAAAGCTATTGTTGTGATCAAACCTAAGTTACTGACCGCTATGACAAAGACCCAAAAACCTGAGAGGTATAACTCTTGTCAAAGGAAATGATGATTGCCTTACCTTCAACAAAAATTCTCTCTACAAGCACACTGCTGACAATTCAACAGTAAGCGTGTGCACGCGAGCTGTGTAAAGTTAGAGCATGTGTACACGCGTGCTGGCCTTATACAGGTCGCATGTATATTTGAAACTCTGATACAAATGAAAATCCAAGCAAGCCAACCCAGGAAGAGACTACTGGTACTGAGAACCAGAACCTCTTGAAGACTCAGACACTTACTTTAACAGAAAAAAGAAAACAATTCAAGGAAAACTTCATATAACAAACCAATTCGAGGTGAAACCTAAGCTATAGATTGCAAACAAAAAAGACTAGAAAGAGTTCCAGAAAACCCCTGAGAAGGAATAATTATGACAGGGAAGAGGATGACTGCCTCTTTAAAATAAATTTTCTGGAATCATACACGCGACTAACACTTCCTCAGCTAGCGTGTACACGTGGGCTGTGAGAATGCAGGGTGCGGGTACACACATAAAGATCTTATACAGGCCGCGTGTACCTCTGTGGGTCTTGGAAAAAAAATACAGTCAAGCAATGAAACAACGATAATTGGTATGGAAGACCAGAATCTCTGTTAGCTCAGAATTTTGCAGAAAGTTTAAAAATAGGAAATGAAACAAGTTCTTAAAAATACCCAAAAAATATTCCCAGAAACCCTAGAGATTATCCCCAGTACGGTCGCCAATTCTGTTGTGTGTGGGAAATCCCCCTACGGAATATCACTTAGGTTTTAATTATGCATGCAGAAAAGACCTAAAGATTCCTACTTTCTACCGTCATCCCGGACCTAATCCCCATTATTCTTAAGCAAATACATAGTTAAGAAGATCAAGTGAGCATACCTTATTTCGGGCGTTTGATATCGATCCTTCTTCACGCTTGATCGCTCTTTTACTACAACTCTCCTCCCAAGGCTGACCTGCATTCACATAAGAAAAACAAATAACTCCACATGCATTTGATATATATATTAATGGGTTAGAGATTCAATAAACATATATGCAATAAACCATGAAAACCTCATACGGTGGGACAGGAAAAGTACTTCTATATTATTAACTTCAACAAATCAACTTATAATGATGAAGCCAACCACTGCTCCATGAACCTGGTCTTGGGCTCCTCTTCAACTGTCCTCCAACTTATTTTCTCTATCTTTCTCTTTGCACAAGGATGGCTAAAGGGTTGGGACAAAGGGAATGCACAATCGGGTATAGTTTCTTTACTACGATTCTCCTCTTCCAAATGGGACCCCTTGTTGATATTGAGAGGGGGGTGAATCAGTATCAAGTACAATTTAAAAACCTTTTTCAACTTATACTTAAACCATTCAATTATATCCAATGAGCAATGAGCAATAGTATAAGAGTTACACCAATACACCACAATACATCATGCACAATATATGAGAAATAATCAATAGTTTTTGTTCAAGGGAAGTAATGACTTCCAAAGGTA
>WSFP011559296.1:0-10658 GCA_009831015.1 Picea engelmannii
GTTAATAATTTACAATAACTGATTCACCCCCCCCCCCTCTCAGTTATTTCATACCTATAACATTTCCTTTTCTGTCTAAGTGAGGGTTTCCTAGATCAACAATGGAGGGTTTAATTAAAATAGGGTCATAGATCAATTTTGTCATCGACTCTTGTACCATAGCATCGTCAACACTCCCAGAATGACCTTCACTCTCCACCTTCAATCACCGACGATGACATATGTTCCTTTGATGGATCAAATATTCTCTTGAAACACCATCATTCCAATCAATGGTTTTCGTTTACACTTTGGTTTCTAATTTCATCAAGCCTTGTACTGGCTTTAGAATTTGGATATTTCCAACAATACACATTTCCATCAAAGGGTTGATATCTCTCGATCTTCCATATCGACAATTCTAATATTCCTTGGGTTAAAACATGGTTTTGTGGTAATATAACCCACTAATTTGGGGACTCAACCATTACTTTCAATTATACAAGACCCTGTCCTATCCTACAAGCTCATAATCACTATGTAGCTATCATATGTTGATCAAGGTGAAAGAGGAATTCTCTTGCATATATTACAATTTTTCCACACAAGAAAACAAGGTCTTTCATAGATGCAAACCATCTAGTTCATCCATTCTTAGGATTTATCGAGTTCAGTAAAATCTATCACAACTTATACAAATTTCACATGAATTCAATCCATTGAACATAAATGTTTTTCGTTTAAATCAAAAATTCATGCATGCATATTTATATACGTATTATGTACAAAATAAACAAACATCAGTCAAACACTTATGTAATACAAAATTTTCCAATGCTGACTAACTGTGGTTTTCTACCTATCCACCCAACCATAGGATCTGCATTCTTGGTGACTTTGGTATCATGCAACCCCTGTGCCAAATCATGATACCACCTGAGGGTACCCGGTCCATTGATCATTTCCAACCCTTGTTAAAATATCCTCCTGCGTTCTCCCTTTTTTGTTTTTTGCCTATCCCTATTTTCTCTCTTCTCTCTTCCCCAAGTCTCTCCTCTTCCACCCCTCCGAAATCCCCTTGGGAAGGTTCTTGACCTGTAATCAATTTTATTCTGTCATAAGGGATCTCATGGGTTAATCATGGGGACTTGTGGTGACATTTATTGCTATCCTTTAGTTGGAATTTTAGGTCACTTCAAGAAGTCTACACATACTTTCATTCAATGAGGGTGGTTGGTTTCTCAACCACCAGTCCTTCCTCATTAACTGATTTTCCTTGAAATGAGAGTTGAGGGAAATATATTAATATTTCCAATTCAAATATTTTAGAAAGGAGGGTTAGGTAATATTATCATGAAGATCCCCCTCTATACGCTTCCTCACTCTTCTCTCTAGTGGTATCAGAGCTTGTACAATCAAGGCTTCACCCCACAGTCAGTTGTTGGAAATTTCAATTAAGTAGTAATACATTTACAATATTTACATTCCATTGTATGTAAATCACTAATTATGATTAATTACAAGCTAGGGGAAATAGGGGTGTTACATTCTATCTCTAGGATTTTCCACTTTTAATCCGAGTCATTTATAATCTAGTTGATTTCTTGCTTTATCACCATGTAATGCATCAATAGCCATTGTTGATCCAAATCCTTCCTTGCCTGAAAATACATATGGTGTTTCCCTGTCTTAAATCTCACAATGTCCTTATATGCTTCAACTATCTTTGGTTGTAAGCACGACACGTCTTCAATGCATTTCCAAATAGCCTCCTTGTAGATGTAGAAGTATATGTTATTGTCCAACTATCTATTCTTATGCGTGGTATGCCACAATGACACATATCTCACTACCAAGAATGGTTTTTTCATTCCATCCAGGAACTATGTCTCTTTTGTCTCGCTCCACGTAGTCAATTCTATCAAAATTGATATCCATTTTATAATGGAACTTTGTTCCTTTCTTCTATGCCTCCCTACAATTGATTAAAATTTGTTTTACCACAAATGTTGACTAGTTCATGATCACTCCTACGACACACTTCTCCTCTATTTCTATAAATATAGATGGCACTTGGCCCTTGTGAAATTTTCTCAGTAGCTTACAATCCAACACCTATGTCATAAATATTACTATATCTCCATTGATTCTTGCGACGTATATTTCAAACACTCCTTTGAATGTTCCATAATGTTACTTCATTCTTTCTACCAATAATTTTTCCTTTGTCTTATCTTTGAAAAATGCTAAAGGTTATTCGTCTGATCATGGAAATCCTGTAATCCACACAATAAATTGCTTTTCAATGTATATTTCTCTGTTCAAACATAATAAACCTCCATAGATGCCAGGTCATGGTCTGCATACCTTAGGTTCCCTATTACACCTAACATATCTCTGTCGACAGTGACCCCAAGTGGAATCATTGGTGTAACCATGTCATAATTTTCTTCCTTCTACTACCAGACTTGTTTTATTGTTGGATTTTGTGAGGGTACATATGCTCTGGGAAATTTATCCAAACTTGGATCTTCTTCTTTCGTCCTTGGTACTTCTTGCTACATCGACAATGCTTCCTTCTTAGTGAGATGTTTCGTTTTTCTTGATGTAGAAGCTCCTGTCTTTGGAGGTTCCATAGATATTTTTAGTTCAATTATTCCTTCAAGATGCTTGGATATTTTATTTCTTTAGCATTGGTTCTCTGATCTAGGAGGATTTCGGTGGCCACCCACCTTGTCCAACTGGTTCAAAACAAGCTTGCTAGAATGGTGGCAGCTTATCTCTGAGAAGAGATGTGACAAATATGCTCATTTGCAAGAAGATGAGTAAAATGAGGCTCTGAAGGCCTTTTTACAATAAAAATGAATTCCAAAACCCTATACATCCAAAAACCTAAACTTAGGAGATGAATCCCCAAACGTCATCTGGGCCATGTTGGGGTAAGTTAGTACATCAACTTCTCAGGGTCGTAACTTTTTCATACGATCTCCATTTATGGCACATGGTAGCTAGTTGGAAAGGAATTGATGAGGATATTCACTTAGGGGTATAAATCAAAGCCTTTGGCTATAATTGAGGTTCTTTATCATGAAAAAGTGTTGTTTAGGCCCTAAAAATGGCCCTAGAAGTTGAGGAACTGAAAAAATGCTAAAATAAGATTCCGTGAAATCAAACCACAGAAAATGATATTCTGTGAAATGAAACCACATATATATAGTATTAACATAGAGTCAAAATGAAAAATAATAGAGATACATTAAAACTTGACTTCTATTCAATAATTGAAAAGTGTAAAATGTAGACTAGAAATAAGCTTGCTAGAATGGTGGCAGCTTATCTCTGATAAGAGAACTGAAGGCTACACTCATTTGCAATAAGATGAGTACAATGAGGCTCTGAATGAATTTTTACAATAAAAATGAATTCCAAAAACCTATTCATCCAAAAACCTAATCCTAGGAGATGATGCGCCAAAAGTCATGCAGCCTCGTTGGGGCACGTTAGTACATCAATTTCCCGGGGTTGTAACTTTTGCATATGATCTTCTTTTAGGGCGCATGATAGCTGGCTGAAAAGATATTGATGAGGATATTAATTTAGGGGGATCAATAGGAGTCCTTTTATAAGAGTCTTGATCATGAATATATGTCGTTTAGGCCCTCAAAATTCCCCCATAAGTTCAGGAACCGAAAAACTGCTAAAAATAGTAAGTTGCCAAAAAACTCTTTTGAGGCAGTTGGACATGGTGGGTGGCCACCAAGATCCTCTTGGATCAATCCTTCCCCATTAGGAAGAAATGGTCTCCATTGTGTTGATTTATCCCATCAAATGAGGAAATTTATGTTGAATTTGGCCTCAGGTGAGCCACTTACCTTGGTGTAGGAGCTTCCCTACTTTGACAACCCGATAAAGATGGATCCTCTCTTGGAGAGTGCCCTTGACCTATGTGTCCAGGATCTGGTCATTGGATTCCTATTCCATGCATTCAAGGTTGATCTTTGTTTGTGTCAATTGTTCTTCTATCTCCGAGGTGTCCAATAATGGTGGAAAATAAGGTAGAAGGAGGTCCACATTGAATACTGGGTACAAGCAAAGGAATGGAGGAAGGTTGATCTGAAATGAATTGTCACCCACATATTTGGTGATGGTTTAGGGTCCATAAAGGATTGGATGAATATTCTGATGAGGCCATGTAAGGTGTTCTTTCTTCAAGTGTAGCCAAACTTTGTCTCCCACCTGAAACTGGTGTGGCACCCAATGTTGATCATGGCACCTCTTTTACTTAGAATTGGACTTATGTAAAATATCCTAACACTAAATTTGGCTGGCAGGACACTTTAGTGTGGAAAATACAGTGGTAGTGTTGCAGTGACATTTCTATTGGATGAAACATTGACAGGATGTTAGAAAGTATATTTGGTCCTGCAATGCCTTCGTTATTTCCAAACTGACCATTAAGAAACAAGGCATGTACACTCCTCTACCTACTCCTAATAGGCCCTAGAAATCTGTCTTAATGGGCTACATGTTGGGCCTTCTTTCCACCAAGAATGGAAATTACTGTGTTTTAATGGTTATTGATCACTTTTCGAGGATGGTGATTCTAGTCACCTGCAAGAAGAGCATAAAAATTAAGGCCAGTACCAAGATATTTTTTGAATGGGTGTGGGTACACTTTGGGATCCCACACAACCTTATCTCATATTGGGAAAACCATTTCCTCAACACATTCTAGTCGAGCCTCTAGTCACTACTGGATACCAAGCTTACCAAGTCTCTTACTAAAACTTTATGCATTGATCATATGCAACATTTTTCTTGAGGATGAGACAAGTAATAGTGGTGGGGGTTTATTGACACCCAAAGTTTTGGGTTCATTTTGTGCATGCACACAAAAAATTGTGCGCACTCAAATCCAAGTGTTGTTCATGCTCGTTCATGTTTTGCATGCATGGAAGATGAATAGATGAAGAATTAAAAGAAGTATGCACTGAACCGAGTTCTAATATTGCACTGTGAGTTGTAAGTATACCAAATGTGCACCGATCTCAGTTTTGATGTGCATTGGAAATCAATAAAGATGCATCCCGGAATCAAGAAATGAATCATCAAAAAATACTCTTGAATGATTAGTTCCATTAGTACAAGGGATCATGGATATGAAAAATATGAGATGGAAGGGTAGTAAATATTTCCCCAATTCCATAAGTCTATGTGGGCTACAAGAAGGTGCAAGGAAGTTTTGATAGTAGAATGAGTGGAGTAAAGAAGAAAGAGGCAGAGCTCTCGAGAAGAGAAAGATATAAAAGGAAGAAATGACATTAGTTATAGAGTTAGATGGTTAGATGATATCCATTGTGTCATTAGTATCAATCTTAAATTGAGCCTGTGTAATTTTGTAATGTTTTTGAGTATAATCCTAAGTTTTTCATATGTATGATATATTGAGAGAATGCACACTACAGAGTGTGTTGTAATTTTGGGAACTTGTATAAAAGAAGATATGAAGCTATATTGTTTTCTAAATTTTTTTTTAATGTATAATGTGTATAATGGAATGGAAGGAATAATAAAGTTGTTGCGGTTTTGATCTATTGTGTGTCTATAATATGTGATCTGGATTTGTGTGTGTATTGTTTTACTTCTTAGTCCTAGTAAATTCTCCTATATGAGTTGCATGAATGCCAACCTAGATAGATATTTGTGTTTTTAGAATTCATCCCTTTCACAAGAAAGTATGGTCTCTTTGATCCTCTCTACATCTCGGGTGAGACCTTCCTCAACCTTGGCTGTGGATTGATATGTCGATGCTCTATGGTTTTTGTTGGTCAACTTTAGATGAAACTTGTTTTTAAAATCCTCTCTTTCTCTTGATTTCTTGACTTTCACTCTTCCCCAATATGATTTTACTTACCCCCCATGCTCTCAATAAATATGGTAAGTGACTCTCACACCAACCCTCTTACATAAATTCAATGATTGGTCTCTATATCACTCAAAAACTAATCAAAGGTTCATGGCAAGGATAATTTACAAGGAATATATGAAATGCATTTTGGTTTAATAGATATGGGAACAATATCCCCCCTTTGGACCCCTTTCCTTTCTTGTTGATACTTAGCCAAAAAAATCCATTTTTTCCCCTCTATAGCTGGTGATACATTTTATTCATTATATTAAATTCACATCATTTACATATTACGTCATTTTGTCTCTCATCCACATACTACATTTACAATATACATCACTTGGCTCTCAACCATGTAATACATCTACAATATAAATCCCTATTTTTGGGTTTGAAAACGAGGATGTTACATTCCCCTCCCCATACAAATGACATTGTCCTCAATGCACATAACCAAAAAATTCACACATCGACATATATATATATATATAAACATTACATCAAATTATTGATAATTCCACAACTTATTGACTCACGTAATAATTCCAACAAGAAATTCCCCTTTCCCCTCAACCCACACATCAGTTGGATAGGAAATATTAGATTCGTGGCTTCAGGAACTTCATATTCCAAAATGGAGTCTTCATTCACTTATGTACAAATGCATGCTCAATTTTCTTCAAACTTTTCAAAAATTTATGGGTATGTTTCCTGCATGGCTTCCTCATGCCCCCATGTAACGTCTTCGAGACCATAACAGGTACATTGAACCTTTACCAAGTTTATGAATTTGTTCCTAAGAATTTGTTTTTTACCATAAATCCCCTTCATGTTCCAACTGAATCAAATTCCAATTAGGTTCAGGTACATACGTTTTTAATAAAGACACATGGAACACATTATGAATTCTCATGGATGTAGGCAATGCTACCATGTATGCAATTAGTCCTATATTTTCTAAGACTTCAAAAGGCCCACAATATCTCACTACCAACTTTGGGAAACATTCCAATTTCAACGAGCTTCTCTTGGATTTAACTTTTAAAAAAACATGTTCTCTCCTTTTGAATTCTCTATGTGTTCTCTTTATATCAACATAGTTCTTCTACCAATATTGTGCAACTTTGAAATTCTACATGTTTTTTACCATTTTTTATTCCATTTCCTTTAACAATTCCAACCCAATCACACCTTTGTCTACAGGGTTATCCCAAATTACTGGTGTGTTTCATTTTCTACTATACAATGATTCAAATAGTTTCATTTTCAATGATTCTTGATACCCATTATTGTAGGAAAACTTGTGTAATACCTTTGCTTCCCCAATATTGTAATTAATCATTAATTATGATCACTAGGCCATGGCATGTGAAAAATATAAATGTATTATTGTTTATATTTCCAAAATCTAACTGTGGGGGTGAATCCTTGAAGTAATGGCCATGCTATCACTAGAGGAAAGAGAGAGGAAAATGTAGAGAGGGTGTATTATGTCAAAATGACTCAAATTATCTTTTTTGAAATAATAAGCCTCATCCTGATCCCAAGGAAAAATCAGTTAATAAAATAAAGAATAGTGTTTGACCAATAAACTACCCCCATGAATGGAAGCACAGAGAGTTTGGGTGAGGAGACAAAAAAATATCATCTCGAAGTACCACAGAGTGCAGTTTTTCTGCAAGCCCAGACTGACCCGAGTTCCTTCGGACATAAGGAACATGATAGCTCTAGAACCTCCCCATGGGAAAAAGGAGAGGGCATGCAAGAGAAGAAATAGACCATTAAAAAAGAGGAGGAGCACGTGAGGCTCTCCATCTAAAAAGAAGAACTAAAGGATTAAGTTGTTTTGGTTAAAGGGAGAGAACATGAGAAAGGATCTCAAAGAATTTGTAGAAAACATGACCTGAGAAGAGGGCCATGAGATTGATGCTGAGGGAGCATATGATAAACCTTGCAGAAGTTATGATAGGGAAAGGATCTGTGAGAAATTGTAAAATTTACCTAGTGATATCATGGCTTGGCATAGGGGTGGCTAGAGCACTAAGAGTGAATGCCTCTAAGCCTAAGGTTGGGTGGAAAGGTGAACACCCATAGTCAGTGGTCAGTGATCGACTTTAATAGATAAATATTTCATATACCATTTGTACTAGAATTGAAATTCATGATTTGAATGTCTGTAATTGTGATAATTTGTGCCTCACATGAAACTAATAGTAATGGTGCTTATTGTTCTTCTGTTAAGTACCTGAATAGATATGAATATAAATATCAAAATAAACCAATAATAAACACCAAACCATTCACCAAAACATTGAACACCAGAAATAGTCAAAACCCTTGAGGTAGGGTAACACCATATATTAATCCTTGAGGAAGGATAACACTCCCCAAGCAATTCTTAATGCATCCACACTATTCTTGACTCTCTCTCATTACATTTCTTACACTTATTTATATAGATATCTCTATCTCCTAGGAACCTTCTAGAGACCCTTCTCACATTTATATTTATATTTAACTACTATAGTGGGCCTTTATTAATATAGTGGACCTAGTCCACCTTACATTGAATCACCACATTCTCATATATTAAATGACTTCCACTGATAATACATAACCACATTCCCATTGGGTACCTCCCTAGGTACCCCATATTACCTACCTAGGTATACTACATTGCATCCCCCTTCACATGTTTCATCCTTGAAACATGAGAAGAAACATGAGAAGAAACAATGTGACCAGCTAAGAAATGTAGCCAACTGGTACCAAGTATGACCATACATCCATCCCAATGGAAGTCGAACATGATGTCCATCTACTGCATTGCCACCCTGATATTTCTCTACATCATGTCGGGGTTGCCATGGGATTGTTTCTATAGCCTGAGCTCTTCCCATAGTGTCAGTAGTCCTCCATGAACCTCTTGATCGGTTTCCTATCTAGTGCCCTACTAGTGAATAAATGTGTTTATGCACACACCCTTTCCTTGATTATTGTTCTTTCTCTATATGATGTGGATGGAGATATACAACAACCGTAGGAATCTGTTATTTTCTCTTCAAATATGAAACACTTTGTTCCTTTGATTCAATGACCTCCTTAGCTTCCTGATTATGTCCTTCCTATAGTTTTTCTTCATCTCCCTCTGATTCAACTTTAGTCTCGACAACAACTTCTTTGATAGATTCCATGGGCCCATATTTCTTACTATGAGACACATCCTGCAATGTAATTTTCTTTTTCTTCTACCGAAGATTTAGAAACTTCTTTTGCACAATAATATTAATGGTACTCACTGATTCTATCCAAGGATATCCCAAAACAATGTCTTCATCACCCATATCTAGAGCCTCAAAATATAAATGCAACACATATTTATCCATACTGAGCTTCAAATATTTAAAAGGTTTAACATTTTCACTTGCAACCTGTGTGCTTTGAATATTCTTTGTCGGAGCTTGCAATCTATTAACCAACTGAATATTGATAAAATTTTGTTTGCAACTAGGGTTAATAGAAACAATGACATTTTCTTTATGAATACAACCATGAACTTGTAATATATATTTTTCACATGAAAATACACTCTTGGTGATGTATTTATCCTTATTCTTTGTATGAGACCACTTGTATAAAAGTAATTTTTCAAGTGCTTCCTCAGAAAGTGACATCCACTCATAATGGTGAAATGATTTCCACCATTTGAGAGCATCATCTTTGAAAGCCCAGTCTACAAAACATTTCCACTGCCCTTTCCATAATGAATTGTGAGATTGTATAAATTATTCAATACTAGGGCTGTCATCTCTTCCAGTAAAAAATATTATGCTTGGAATAAATATTCAACAAAAACTAGGGTGTAGAAATAACTTACTGCATAAAATCGCGGATTTTCTGGAAAAACCCTGAAAAATGGTTGAATTTAAAATGGTCATAACTTTACTTCCTTGACTCCGTTTCGACTGATTTGTTTTTGAAATTGGGTATTTTTCTGAGAGGAATTCAAATATCCAATTTTCTTTTTCAAATTCATCTCAGAAATATTCATATATGAACCTTAAGTGTGCCGCCCCTTTTTTCCTAGAAAAAATATGAAAAAAAAGTAAAAATTTCTTCCCTTCTTTGGCCAAGGAAAGTGATCTGATACCACTTGTTATGTACCTGAATAGATCTGAAGATAAATCTAAAAATAAACCAATAATAAACACCAAACCATTCACCAAAACACTGAACACAAGAAATGGTCAAAACCATTGAGGTAGGGTAACACCATATATTAATCTTTAAGGAAGGATAATAGTCCTCAAGCAATGCTTGATGCATTCAAACTATTCTTCACTCTCTCTCATTACATTTCTTACACTTCTTTATATAGATCTCTCTATCTCCTAGGAACCTTCTTGAGAGCCTTTTCACATTTATTACATTTAAATACAATAGTGGGCCTTTATTAATATAGTGGACCTAGTACACCTTGCATTGAATCACCACATTCTCATATATTAAATGACTTCCACTAATAATACATAACTACATTCCCATTGGGTACATCCATAGGTACCCCATATTACCTCCCTGGGTGTAAACTATTACATTTGAATGGTTGTAATATGACAAGTTTTTCCTCTAGGTGTTATCCTCATTTTTGGTTATCAAGATGATGACATGATAATGACATGGTGATAGAAGATCTAGCTCTTCTTTAAGATCATTTTCATGAAGAAAGTTACACTTGTCAATCTCTCAAAATCACTCTTTTGGAGACAGT